>JAIPRN010002396.1:0-31302 GCA_025469175.1 Geopemphigus sp. TES_GeoC_2020
AACCAGTTTGAAAACTGCACAAAAGTGTGCTGCTGGTTTTTTTTTTACCTTTTCACGTTTTCTGTTTTCATATTACAAAATGTCTAGTAGTTCTTCCGACGAAGAAGAATCTTCTTAGATTAAGTTTATGCGCAATATCTGTCCATTTTGTCCGGTTTTTTTTTTTTAATCGCGTCTTTATAATCTAGATGACTGGTATCATACAAATAAACGCATTCTCGCGCAAGATCAATCGTTCCGTTTCACCAGCCATTGTTGTGCTTCAGTTTTAAACGAAGTACTTCGTTTTAATTTATAGCCTATACACGATATTTTCTTCGTTTCTTGTATCGAAACAAGTTATTTCGACGTTGTTATCGATATGGTTGATACATTTTACGGTTCGAGGATATTCTAGAAGTACCGATACGTGCGGTATAGTCAGTGTATTGTTTGTTATTCGTTTAATCGAAAGTTCCTAAGAGTTTCGATTCTATAATAATATTATAGTTTACCGGTACAGTTAGAGTATAGTAGTAATATTATATTGTCTATACGTTTCGTTCGAGTCCGCCGCGAACTTTGTGAAAAACTACAACGACCCGTTGGTCCGCCGTCTGTTTAACCAGAATGACGCGTTTAAATAGGGTACACCAGTCCGCGGCGGACCGGCGATCTGGCCGTTTTCTGTTCGACCGGACCTTTAAAGTGTGTACAGTGTAAGACCGCTCGCGAACGAGCGACACGACGCCGCGAAACGACCGAGCGCGTGTTTATGGGCCGCGTTTATTGCCGTTGTAGTACCGCCCGTACGGTGCGCGCTGGGAGAGAAAAAAGCGAATCGACGACATTTCGCGCGCGCGACGACAAATTATACGTCTCGCGTCGACGCCGAGACCTTAACGATTAACTAGGTCACCGTGTCTGACTCGGCGATATATTTACATACGCGCGTTCGCGATATATACGTACACGTCGCGTTTGTCGTCGGACATTTCGACGGCGCTATTACTACGTAACATTTACAAAACCGATATGGGCGTTCGATTAACTCGATCAGTCGACGACGGTGCGCGGCCTAAACGGAACGCTAGACGGGGAGGGGGACTGGTCGATCGAACCGGTGGGGCCGTTAGACGGGAATAACGGCGACGCGATATTTCGGCCTTTTAATCCGTTTCAGCGATTACGTAATTGCGTTTTTCGCCGTCCCGCTTGTAGACGCACCTCTCCCACCCCCAACACTTTCCTGATCGCGAACGGCCGTTTTTCCGTTCTTCGGTTACCGTACCTGTACGGCCGAAACCGCCGTCGTCGAAACGCCGTTTATATCACGTTATTTCTAAACAACTTTAAGTAAATGTCGTATCGGCATTTCGCGGTTCCGCCCGTTACGACCAAGCGAATTTCTTGGCGGAATTTTCCTCTCCGCTCGGCGTTCATTACCCCCATATTTTACATCAACAGTGTCTACGCGTAATTACACGCGTACCGTTCCCGATTTATTACGTTTAACGGAAATTCGCGACCGAGAGAACGTGAACGTTCGCGCCGGCGCAACGCGTCCTCCACCGGGCCGTTGAAAACAATTACAACGCGCTCTCCGTACAATTTCTGGTTCCGACGGCGGTGTTTGTTGGACAACGACCCTTTGCCGTTGAAACGTCCGCGGTTCGACTGGCTAGGAGGGCTTTTCTTTATTACATCGACGCGTCCTCGACATTTCGCGAATACGTTCCCCCGAAACGAATTTCGTACCCTCCGCGTCGTAATATATTGTTTTGTCCGCGCGCTCAATGTCAGACCGTATTGTGTACGCAAGTACGCCGCTGTTTCATTGTCGAGCGACAAACAAAGGCGTAATAAACCGCGCGCGCGCTATTTATCGCGAGTTCGCTAACGAGTGACGGGCGAGTGGGTTCGTTATTATTTTTTTTTTTCGTACAGGAGGAGCGTTTTTGATAATATTATTTTACGTGGTTGGCGATTTGCGCATTTACGAATGACGATTGAACGAGAAGAAACGTGGCCACCCCGTCACGTACGCTAACGTTACCGTACGTAGCGTACCGGTTCGCGTCGTGTTTTACGACGGCTTTGTTACCGACGACAAAAGTTCCGGTCCAAAGTCGAATTAAGTTAAAAGGTCCGTCGTGTAAACCGAGTAGTTGCCGCGCCGAGTTAAATTACCCGTTCGGCCGTTCAAACATAGAATAGATTAATCAGAATGGACACTAATAATGAATTATGCGAAAAGTACAGGTAAATCTGATAGACGAATTCGCCATCTTTTTGGAGGAAAATCGGTTTGACCATACCCACAAAAAAAAATGTTTTCGTAAATAATATCGTAAATTGTAATGTATTGTACATTGTACGTATAAGAATACATTAAAATGTACAAATGAGAAAGATAATCGAGTTTGGGATTAGTTTTGTCTAGTTGATTTGAACAGGCTCTGGACACTCTTAAATGTTATCAATAATAAGCGGCCATTATTTTGGAGGAAAATAATATCGATAATATTCCGTGATAACGTTTAAGAATGTCCAGAGCCTGTTTTAAACGCTGACACGTTTATGTCCCGTAACCATATCATTATCGTAACCGCGGAATATTTATTCGGTACCGTGTATCGTTCGTACATTGTTTACCGGTTACGTTCCGCGCTGTCGTCAGTATATGTATATATGTCTGAGACGACCCAGCGGCGCGTTCGTTTTCAATAGCGTGGTCTTTTTATTTATTCGATCGAAATAACGCGACACTACGTCGAGTAGATCGGTAATTTTCTTTATTTTTTTTTAGGGGGGGGGAACGATTTCTATACTGGCGTATATTTACGGATTATTAATGGTCACGGTATGAATCAAGCTAGTTAGGTTGATGGCCGTCAACCGCCTCTCCGAGTTCGACGTTGATTTCACGACAAACGCCGGTGTCCGGTTTTAAAAATAATCTAGATTTCACACGTTGGCCAAACGACGCCTCGTTAACAGTAAAAACCGTTACGGGAAACGCCTGGACGGCGTTCGGAGGGACGTTTAGCGCGACATTTTGCGAAACGAACGCGGCCGAGAACCCGTCGTCCGTAATCGCCCCGATTTATCCACGATAAATTGTCCGGCGAGCGTTATAAAATTCCGGTAATATCGTTCTTCCGTTCGTAAAAGCCACCGTGTCGTTCTCTCCGGGCTGTTGACAATATTTCGCGGTTTAAAATCTAAACGCCGCTATATATATATATAGAAGCGGTCTCTAGACGACGTTTTACCGAAACTATTCCGCCGATGTGGAAACTTCGAAAACGATAATTATACGCCCGTTATTCGTCGTCATACACCGTGCACGTTAGCCAACGACGCGTACAAACACGTAATAGAAATATGAAATTAAAGAACGTTTCCCGAAGACCGTCGTTTAATAAATGGACATATAATAACGGTGGCGCGCTTTACGCGGTACGACCGTTTCGGGAAAAACGTTTATATAAAACGGGAGCGTTAAGATTCGATTACGTACCACCAACGTCAACGGTAAAATCGCGTTTTAACCCGGAGAAATCTACTCGCGGTTTCGGCGGGCGTTCTTCGTTATTTATTACTCGTGAAACGTGAATTGTCCGGTTCCGTTTTACGATTCAACGTTATCCGGCTATCGTTGTTTACGAACAATTTCGATAATTTATCGCGGAAATTGTTATAACTAAAAGTTATAGACTCTGTGGCAATATACGCGCGTAGAATGCAGAACTCGGAATTCCGGGCGTGGGCGGCGGGAAATGTGTCCGCAATACCCAAAATTCTCTCACACCACCACCACCACCCCATTTACCTACCGTATTTATACGGGAGCGTACGTGATTTCGTCGGAACGTCGTCCCCGTAAAAACGTCTTTTTTCCCGTCGCGTAGACAAATTCCGTTCGAATTCCAAGCTAGATTTCCATTCGAAGGCAACGGGGGCGGTGAACATATCGCGAAGTAACGTTAATCGAATTTTTACCGCCTTTGCGAGCGAATCGTACGAAACGCGTGTACGTAAATGTAATCCGTTCGTGAAACGGAACACAAACGTTAAACGTGCTCCCATTGGCCAATATAATAATAATGGTGCGGCGACAAAAAGGTCGAAAAAAAGAATAAACGACCCGATCGCGCCGCGCGTAAAATTTGTAATTTATCGTCCGATTTTAACGTCAACGCGCAGACTACCAGATTTTGCAACGCCGTATTGTGTACACACTCGGTCGCCAGTCATACACGGAACATGTAGAATACTTCAAAGTCATTGATCACGTTAATAAGTCGGGGCGGCGGCACCACGAAGATTTCGAAATCGTATAAATCGTAAAAGCGTATACACGCGTATTATATATATATATACAACGCGCGTTTTTTATTCGTCCGTTCTTTCTCTTTTTTTTTTATCTCGCCGATAAATTGACACGTCGGGACGTACGAACGTACGCGAGAGGAGGTCGCGGGAAAGTATTAAACGGAAAGAAAGCCGTTTCAACGAGAGGGAACGATGAAGCAATACGCCGTTTGTCGATTATCTATCTACAACAGAAGATTCTCCTAAGAAAAAACAACGGTTATTATTACAACGCTCCCGCCGCAGCTCGTTATCGTCTATTCGCCAATGCATGTACGACGTGTCGTATTTGTATAAAATCACGTTTTTATCGAAGAACTACGGCCGATACTGCCGAATATATAATCGATTCCGGTACCGAAATACACGCTTATAAAGTTCAAACAAATATATAAACCAATACCGAAGCGTACCGTAAAATATGCGGGAAACCCGACGACGTCATTTGCGGGGTAACACAGCTGATTAGAAACGAAAAACCCGTCTTATTCGTGATTGTAATAATAACAAAAATTGTAGTAATTACTAGAACGAACCTCCCGTCTGTTACGGGAATCACTCGATGGTGATTATAAAACTCCTGACCGCGACAATTCCACGCGTAAATCACTAAAGCGCTAACCTAAGATCTCTCGCACGGCGACCACTCAAACACGTCGTCAACCGCAATGGAAAACAAAAACACTCGTTAGTAAAGGAAGACGACTATATAACGCGCGTTAAAAGAACGAAAATTAAAACGATTAACGCGAAACACGAAATAATAGGAAAAACCAACAACGCGCCGGGAACGTACGAACCAAAACGAGTAAAAGTGAAAAAACCCAACACGCGAATAATAGCGAGCGTGGAATACAAACGTTCAACTTTTACTAAAACGAGCGCGCTCTACTCCATAATTCCGTACCCAACAGTGATACGACGCGTTCCGATAACCTCGACGATTTTAAAATTTCAACCGACCGGAGTTCCCCGAACGTGTCGAAAAATTGAAAACCGAACGCGTTAACGAGCGATCGACCGAAAACGCGTACGAAACGGAACAAACGAACGTTCGCGTAACAAATTACCTCACGATAACGGCGAATTCGTCGCTTACGTGAGCCGCCTACGAAGGATCGACCAGAAAGTGAAAAAATAATTGCGCGAAATGACTCGGAGAGACCGTGTGTTGGCGATTTGGCGTTGTTAACACACGTCATTTGGTGTCGTCAGTCGAACGAACGAATTCAAACGAGATTTTCGAGCGTACGAAACGAAGGAATGAGGAAAACGGGGTGTTCCTAAAAGGATTCGGACTCTCTTCACCGAGCTGTGTAGGCGTTCTCGTTTCAACAACCGAGCCGATGGTCTTATTTTTAGTCGATTTAGTCCGATAGACCGAAACGTTTAGTAGAGTTTCCGCGCTATTACTCGCCGCTCGCGGAATTCCGTACCGGAAAACGTGGCCAGCGAATGGCATTCAGCCGATAACGTCGTACAAGTTGCGAACGTGAAAAGAAAAAGACGATTGCCAACAATAGGAAGCGTTACGCAAATTGTCGTAAAATGTGATTATCGCGACTATATCGCGTACGTTTCAAGTAACGTCACGTCCGGCTACGTATAATATATTTCAAAACGCGCGTTTTAGCCGCGATTTCGAAAAACGATTTGTTCAAAACTAGATCCGGGCGGTGGAAAAAGGAATTTCGGACGATTTCCAAGTACGAGTTTGCAGAAGAAACGCGTGCCGATTTCGTAAACAACTTGTCTCGATAATCCGCGTAACCGAAACGATTCGCTTTAGACGGTCTTGTTTTTACGTATTCGGATTTACACGAAAGTTCGCGATAAACGTTCGCAACGTCGAACGTGTTCGAGAATCTTTCTACGCCTGGCGTCAGCGACGCGATTTGATTTACCGAGGTCGACGTTCTCGCGTCCAAAAAGCGGAGGAAAGTCGATTCCGAATAAATAAACGCGTAAAGGTTACATGCAAGATTCGTGTACGCCTTTTGACAACGATCGGCGTGTCCGTTCACGGCACAACTTTCGGCCGATAAACAAAAAAACGAACGACTAGTCTATTTTATTATTGGTCGCGAATATATTACGCGCCACCATTCTCCCCCCCCCACACACACAACCCATCTGACCGGGCACGGACTTCGTTCCCCGTAAACGGCGTCGTATTTTATTCGCGTAGGTGTACGTCGAACGAACGGATATACTTAAGGTATTTTGTACGAGAGACCACGCGAATTTTTTTTTTGATTTTGTACGTTCCGCGCTTGTCTATATACGTACGATTATGTGTGGCGTAAAATATTCGCGAACGACGCGAATTTCTGGTTCCGATCGCGCCGCCGAAAACAATCGTCCCACGGCCGCGCGTAATTGTTTTATTACGTCGCGGCTCCGGCAAAAATCGTTCCGATTAACCGTATCGCGGCGGTTCGTCGTCTCGATACCGCGAACGGACCATCGCCACCGCGACTCTTGTCGTGTACGTCGCACGAGTATACCGGACGTCGAATTGCCGGAAAAATCGCTACTACTCTACATAACGGTACGCGGTTTGCGTGTCGAAGTGTGTACGACGATCGTCGTAATAAGAAACGTGCGTGTATATACGGTCGACTAGACGCGTACCGTTTTTTGTTCTTCGTAACGATCCGTACAATTAGAATCCGCTCGGATGAGACACGAACGAGGACCGAACAAAGCGAACGCCAACGAACTACTCGCCGTAGAATAAATTACGCGGCGTATAGGTCGACTGGTTGCGGTTGATCAGTTACCAAACACAAACGCACGCACGGACAGTGTCGCCTCTTATCACGACGCCGTTAACTACAGACGGACGCGGCGAAATCGATCGCGCGCGGATTTTACGTTCGGTTCGTTTACTCGCCATCGATGAACTCGTTCGTTTCGGTAACGCGACGTACTGTCGATCCGCGCCACGTCGTCAATTAAATACGGGCGGCGTAAAAAGCCCGAACATTGCTCGTCCAATTCAAAAGTACTCCCCCACACACGGGAGGCTGCGGCTCACTAAATATCGTAACCTAACCTCTGGAATTCGATCGAGTCGAATTAGTAAGCGTCGCGCTCGTCCGAATGGAAAAAAATTATCTCTTCGTACGCCATTTACGTTGTGTGTACGAGGCAGCGTACGCGTATATATGTGTGTATGTGTGCATGTGTGTGTGTATGTGTGTGTGTGTGTGTGTGATTTCGTAACGAAATCCGTCGAAAACATATACGTTATAATATATATTTACATATAATTTGGGACCGCCTGTAATAAAACGAATAATATTCTGTTATTGCCGGACCAATGAACCCGACGTGATTCATCGAAAATCGTCATTGTAGCTATTGTGTTTATTAGCTCCGAGTAGTTTTTTCGTAACGTGTTCGTCACACACGTACATATATTTGCCGTCCATAACCCGACGTTTCCCGGAGATGGTTGAACTAAAGTAATTCGACGTTATAATGTGTAGTACGTCGCGTTTCGTGGTTAACGAAAGGTAAAAACACGAAAACGACGCGAATCGGATTTTCGTTTTTAGTAAACGGGTTTTTTTTCGTTTCCGGGGAACTCCCCCTAGTATCGGCTTCGCGCCGACGTGTTTTCCATTTAATCGTCCGGGCACTGTTTCTTCGTACGGTAATTTGCCTTTTCGGGGACACTGTGAACGACTCGCGCGCTCTGGTAACGATATATTAATCCGTTTAACGGTTTCGTCGGTTATGGAGAGTTCGGACGCCGTCGAATTCGAGCGTTTTCGATAATTACGGTACGCGACCGTCTCGTCGTATCCTTCGGGTAAAAACGTCGTCCGGCGTCGCGCGTTACGGTTCGGGCGAAAAACAGTAGAAAAAAAAAACGACTTCCTATCAACGGGCGCGATGCCCCCGAGGCGCGTTGGACCGAATCCCGAGCGCCGCCGCCGCCGCCACCTACGGGCCCGCGACCCGGCGGAGACTACGACGCGCCGTACACGACCGTACTCCGGACGTACAAAAACAACCTCGAACGAATATATATATCGTATTTATTACAATACGACGATCAGTTGGCGGACACCCGAACTCCATTGTATCAATTATTGTACGTACAGCCTTACGTCGATCGTGCCGCCGATACGGCGCGAGCCCGTTATTGTTTTCGTCGCTATTATTTATAAAACGCGCGAAAACGAGACGGACGGCCTTCGTTAAGTAGCTCCGTAGTAATATTATCGTACGCGCGTATTACGACGATTTATCGTCGTGTAGTGCCCGTTGTTAATCAACGTCCGGGCGCCGGTGACATTTGCGACGACCGGCCGATTTCATCACGTACGGCTGGACGACGGGCGCCTGTAAAACTTCCGTTTCTGGGGTCCGTAGGACGTTTTACGTAAATCGTTTCTCACGGCCCCGGCGCCATATTAACCGTCGAGTACTGGACGTGGTGTATTCGTTTACGTGAAAACGCGCTACTACGGCCTACGCGCCGTTTTTGTTTCCCCGTTCCGTTTTTTCGTTTCGTGGACGACCGACATCGTTTCTTCCACGACGCGGCGATAACACACGTCGCGTAATTCTTATCGCGGTACGATGGTAATTCGTCCGTTATCCAAATCGATAAATCCGTTATTGTACTTACCGTGGACGTCGAACGTTCCTTATTTTGTCAACTAACTACCCAAAGGTACGTCGAAACCCGTTGGTTACGTAGTTTTAACGTCGAAAATACAATTTTCGAAATTCCCCGTACAAAATGTGTCGCCTAATTTCAAACGCTCTATGGTACTGTCGCGCGGTTTTGTCGTTTCGTCGCGATCGCGTTGATCATTTTTCGTTATATTTATATACTTAGAAGGCGTTTATCCTGTTTGTTCCGCCTATATTGTAATATCGTTGAACCGTATTTTATATGTGCGCGTTAACTTTAAAAAGACCGATAGTTTCGATCGCCTCGAGTAAATATATTTTTGCGGTAATTTACGCGCGCCGGTTTTTCAAAATCCTACGTATATGTGCCGGGCGATTACGTTTAATATACACGACCGAGCGAAGAGGACGCGTAGTGTCGATTAGGATTTCGATTAACGATTTTCGACGGTAATTCGAACCGATCGCGAGCCCTTGTCGCCAGATATTTACGTGCGCGTATATATTGTCGTGGTCGTGCGACTACTACTTGGACGCTGCGTCAGACGTCTCCCGTATTAAAAGTGGGGGGGGGGGAAATCGAAAGAAAAAACGTTACGAAACCCACGACGCGACGCGTACAATATATTTTACGATATTATTCTTTACCTTGAAAATCACTTTCGAACGTTATTTACACGCGGCCGTCATTCGTCGGTCGCGCAAACGTGTTTACCACACACGACCCGCAGCGGCGAATACGTGCGTAATATATACGCGACGAATACGCGCCGGAGCGGCCCGTCGTATTTTTTAACGTTATTAAATTTCGTTACTCGTATAAACGGCCTCGTCTCGGGTCGGTTTCCCGTAATAATGTCGTGCCTACGCTACTATCGAATGACGAACGGGACGATATCGACGGCGGCGTACAGACGTTAAAATAATCCGTACTCGTTTCGGACGCAAAAACCAGAACGACGAGGTGGTCGCGCTCGCGTATCCGTCGTCGCTTTCGCCCGGAGTGTAGGAAACCGATTTTTACGCGACCCGTTCGCTCGTTGTCGACGACAATGCGAACGAACTCGGCCGTAGCACGGCATCCGTTCGGCGACAATTATCGCGCGTTTCCCGCCGTAAAAACGACCCTTTTTGTTTCCGTCACTCGCGTCGGAACAAACTGACGGCCGGTCGAACGTCCGTTTTACGCGCGGCCTATATTGCGCACACGAAATATGAACGCGAGACGTCGCGGACGTCCAACGAACCGCTAAAATACGACACGCGGAATGAGGTTACTGAAACGCGCCGTCGTGCCGTTTATCAATTTCGAAGACGTTTTTACTTTTATCGTCTCCGCGCGATTCGTTCGATTAGTTTACGATCGTGTGTTTTTATTAAACGGATACGCGCGCGTATTTTCGGTTTTACGTTTAAACGACCTAAACAAAATAATACGTAACACTCCGTCCCGAGATCGACACGCGATCCGGACGCATCTGGAAATGCTCGCGTCCGTGTACACGAATTTACGATTCATACTGAAAGACTTACTAGAGGCGTTCGAAATTAGGCCCGTTTGCTAGCGCGTACGTCGGCTCACCGAATCGGGGCAAGTTTAATTCGTTCGACGTTAAGTTTTTCGAAAAAATCCGTTTTTAACGGAAGAACCGAATGGATTCCGACGGTCGACACGTCCCGTTTCGTACGCCCGTAGATTTCGTTTTGTTCGCATTCGCCTTAGTAATTATAAAGTACGGGCCGAAATCAACTGTCGAGTGGCTTTTCACGCTCGCGATAACGCGTACGACGACAAGGATACGGAGTTTCGTAAGCGGCCGTTGAGAAAACGCGACGGTCGTCCCGCGCGATAAAACCGTTAGGCTTTTTTTAAATATTTCGGGGAACAGTCGACGCGATCGACAGGACGATAAATATTTCGAATAATCTGTCGCGAAATATTTACGTTACGAATCGCGTGTTTTTCCCTCCTCCTCCCCCCCCGGCGCCGCAATAAACCTATGTACGAACCCGAACTGTACCGCCGACAGGACGGTATTGACGAATTTGGCTCGGACACGTCGCGGAAAAAGCGAATACCGGCGTAATTGTCCGACGCCTCGGATAATAAACGATCCGTCCAAATCGTTTTCCGACGCGCTACGACGGGGGGAGGGGGAGGGGGACTACCGATAACGCGACGGCAATATAACCGCCGCGGATTCCCGGGGAGAAGTTGGCCCGACCACCGTTGGCTACTCCGGCCGCGTTAATTACATTTCGGCGAACGACTCCGCGGGCCGTAAAAAACGATCGACCGCGTTCCGTCCGATTGGCCGGCGTAACGCGCGCGCCACTAACCTCGTGAATCGTTCGCGCGCGCTGGTTGTTACGCCACCGGGACTCTCCGTGACGCGCGCTCGGCCTTGTCCGATCGGCGGGGCCGGAATTACGGCGTTTTGTCGCGTTTCCCGGGTGTTTTGATCGCGTGACCGAAAAGACCGTCTAACGAGCGCGGCTAGGTCGTCGTCTAGGTGGCCGTGTTTTTCACTGTTGTCCGCCGGCTAGTATCCAAATCGAAACCATTTCGGGAACGACGTTCCGTGATTGTTTTTCGGCGTTTTCCATTCGATCGCTATTTCGCCGGCGTTCCGCGTTTACGGCGCGATTGTCGGCGATATTTCCCGACGTTTTGTTTTTTTTACTTTTCTATTATCGATCGAACGGTTCCGCGCGACATATCAAAGACCGAAAATGTACAAAACCAATACAGTAATTATCTCGGAACTCAACCCCGGCGTCGAATACGTTCGAGTATATTCTTTTTTTTTAAAAACTCGCGGTAAGTAACGCGCTAAGACAGCCAGCGGATCCGTTAGACGAAAGTTCGTTTTTAAACTTTTATCGCGCCATTTTTGGGGAAATCGTTAGCGCGACGGTAATATTAATTCGTTAACACTTTTCTACGACATCCGCTAGTAAATTACCTACAACAGAAAATCTGTAAACATTTTGATGGAAAGGTTATTACTGATCTCCCGTCGAAAATTGTTCAACTTAAACCCCGTATGTCTTACGAATTCCAAATACCAGGAAGCGTATCAAAGCTGAAGCGTCGCGAAAGAACACTTACGTGGGGCAGGTCACGCGTGCCGTAAAGAAGGATCTTTACTTAGAACCGTACTGGAAAATGCGCCACAAGATCACTCGGGAGGCCGAGACTAAAACGGGAAGTTAGGATAAAAGAAGAAGGAAGTCGGATGGGAAAATCTGGAGACGAATTTGTTTTGAACGTGATGGTATTAAAAGCCGAAATCACGAAAGAAGAATCCAGTGCGTTGAACCTTTTTCGATCGCGTTTTTACGGATAAATATCGCGATGTGGTGTAATGGAAACGGACGGCCTGTCGTCGTCGGTAATTTTATCGTCCTTTCGGGCGGCCATTTTTGTGTGCCCGACGTGCGAGGGTCGAGCGTCGACGGGAAATTTTTCGCCGACACCTCCCCCCCCCCCGCCGCTGCCATCGTCTCCGGAGTCTCCAGGGTCCAGCAACGAGCACGCGGCCGTGCGCGATTAACCGCGACGAAAAATATCTTCGGCGCGAACGTATCTGTAGTATTTATTATTCATAAATCCGCCGTCGGCCGGCCGTTTTGGTCGCGTTTCGATTAGATTCGATTCGATTTTCGTGCAACAAGTCCGGTGTCCCCGAAACGATATCGAATTACCGCTGCGAACGGAGACTGTCGACGTCTGTACGTCGCCGTACCGAAATCGTACGGAGCGGAACAGCAACGCGTCGTAAAGCGAAAACGCGCCCGATTCGTTCTAGACGGTTTTCGCATAGTCGGCCCCGGAATATAAAAAGAAAACCCGCGAACGTTTTCACCTACGCGAACATAGGCGAACGGAAAGTTAATCGCTTCGTTTGATCGAAACTCGTCGCGCGAACTCGGAAACTGGCGCTAGTTACCGAAATATATTCGTCGTCCGTTTCCGCCAGTTTAACGCGTCAAATTACATTAATAAAATGAACAATAACGATCGTCCGAACTTTCCGCGTAGAAACGAAAAGGGTAGTATATAAGAGCGCGTACACGGTTATAGAGTATTCGACGGTTCCTGACGATTCGACCTCATTTCGATTTCGACACGTCCGCGTGATGTCTGTTCGAAATAAACGGCGTCGTTAGTAGTGGGCGGTTAATCCGAACGAAATAAAAAGCGTCCGCCGTTAAACAGCTTGATTACCGTGCCCAAAACTCGTCGACACCCAACGTCGCGGACCGCGCGTAGAACACATTCATAACGTTACATTATCGGTCGTTCGAATTCGATCGTAAAATGTCGTGCCGTTAATAAAAACGTCGCGTTATCGATATTTAAGTCTCGAAACGTAACGTCGACGACGCGTACGCGCGTAATCGTTTCCGACACCGATTAACGTCTTCTTTGCGCCGTAAAAACCCGCGCTCGTCGACTACGGTTTTATTTTATTCGCGCGGTTTTCTTTTATTCCGCTACGCGACACTACGGTCTGGTCGTTAATGGGATTAAAGGGCAACCAGCTAGACATTAAATGGGTTTTACGTCAAAATAGTCGGACAACGAACGACAAAGATATGCCGGACAATAAAACCGAACCGGCGTTTATGTTCGATAATTTTTCCTTGTCTTCGATTCGTTAAAATTGTAGCCCCGCGACTACCAACAACAAGACGGTGGTTGTTCGTCGGTGTATCCGTGAACACTATTGTTACGATTTTTTCGGGTTTTTTTTTCGTTAAAAACGACTTTTGAACTCGACTAGGGCGCGGATGAACTAACGGAATAACGATATTACGGTAATAGTAATAAACGAAAAACGTCCCGAATTTTACGAATGGCGTACACGCGTTACCCGACGGGAACGATTTAAATATAGAATAAAACCCGACGCGATGAAAAACGCGTCGAAATCGACGTTATTTGTGTACAATAAAAGGACCAAGTACGTCAACCAAGCGCGACGTTTCCGGAATTGACGAAATTGGATTTGAAAAACCGTCGCGTCGCCGTCCGAACAAGAGCGGTCGGCGTTAGCGCGTTTGCGTGGAAAAAACTTGCGACTCGACTCGACATTGGGCTCACGCCAATTACGAAATGATCGACGCCGGCGGGGGTACGTACGTTTCCGTAATTCTAGCGAGAAAAATCGGTTTCCAATGTGTAACCAAACGAGTCGGTGCCGCTGGACTGGCAGGACGGAGAGAGCGATTCGTTTACGCGCCGGCCGGCCATAAAACCGGCAACGGCCCACGTGGGTTTCGTGAACGCACAATAACCGAGAAACGTATTCGTCGGAACGTCGCGTATTTTAATATTGGCGCCGGACGTAATCGGGCGATTTCTATTTCGATTTACGTATTTACGCGACGCGCAATAAACGAACGTGAAACGCCGACAAATAAATCGCCGCCCAAAAGCCCCGGCAATAACCTCGGCACGCTCAGACGGACCGGCGAAACGTTTAGCCCCCCCCCCCCAACGCGTGTTATTCTCTGGCCGTTCGATTGTTTTTCGTTACGCGGCGGCTTGCGCGTCGAAACGGCGGTATCGACAACAACGATAATACCGGGCGATTACACGCGTAAATTCGTCGAACGGTTAACGAAAAACGCGATTATTCGTCCGGCGACGAAACTACGGAAGGGCGGCCGGACGGACCCGTGTATTTTCGGCCAGAAACCTTCCGAACACGGTCGCCGATTGTCACCGGTTTGAACGCGTCGCGACGGACCGCAGGTCAACGTTTACACCGTCCTATGGAATCCGGTCCGTTCCGGCTATTAAATCGTCGGATGAAAATAAGGCGGTTTTTTTTTTCATTCGATCGCCGGTGTACGTGCGAGCGGACGTACGTTGCTCGTAATACAACGGCTACGACGCGATACGTCGGTTATAATGTATAACGCCTTGGATTTCCACGACGAAAACGCGTTTTAGTTTTCTCGTCCGTTTTACGCGTGTACATTATTATTGTACACGTCGTCGTTAATATAACCGCGAACGATAAAAACGAAACAAAAATGGCGAAACGTAAATACGGGTCGATTTACGAACGAATAACGTACCCGAGAGGGGAGAAACGCTACACTAGTAGAGTGACGAGAAGAACGTATTGGTTTTACGCGTGCTCTTCGCACCCTAAGTTCGACCAAAGTGTCCGTGTTAAATTGGCGCGCGTGTTGGGCCCGTTTTCGAATTTCGCCAGTAGTGCCGAAAAAACCGGCGACACTTTCCGTTGAATCGTTTTCGATGTGGACGACGATATTGGTTTGACAACGGCTCGGCACGCAATACGAGCGTGGAACGTTTATCATATTCGACGATAATAAGACCTAACCGTTTAAACTTTACGAGAAAAAACCCGCCCTCGCGTACGATTGTGCGGATAAAAAAAGAAAACGTTTCGTTATTACGTTTTCTTTCGTTGAAAAAATTACGAACCGAAAATGTCGGATCAATATTTGTTCTACTTAACGTCGGCGAGTACGAACGAATACCGTTTTATTCAATTTTCGGCGCAAACAACGATTAATAAATTACCGTAAGGAAAAGCGCGAATATCGTCGTATTTACGATAGCGGGAGGGAGGTCTTGTTGATTTTGTCGTACGAAACGTACGATATTTTCGGCGAAATAATTTCCGTCTCGGGCGATTACTCCCACGGCGATTTAAACGTTAAAGCGAATCGCGTAAACTACGTACAAATTTGTACTTGTGTATATATATATATATACGACACGAGTCGTAAGAATAAACGTTATTTTCATCGGAACAACGTCGAGGAGAAAAAATAAAGTCTCGCTCGTGGTTTTATTTTACGCGTCGTGTAAACCGTTTCGTGGTTAAATATAGCCGTAAAAAATAAACAAAAAACGCTAATTCGCGCGCGTCCGTAACGACCAATTTACGGTACGAAACCGCGAATTTCGTCCGTATTGTTTTGGGTATTTCGAATTTCGTCCGTATCGTTTGGCCGTAAAAATGTTGGAAAAACGAAACGGAATTACGGCCATTTCGACGTGGCTACTGGTGATGGTGGACGGGGTGGAACAATACACGGAAACGGAATACCGCGGACGTCGGAGACCGTAATTGTCAGACGCCGACCCTTTACGCGCGCACATTTCGTGTACCGTTCGTCCGAGACGGCTGTTAAAACGATCGGAAAATTGGATCGGATTAGAGATTAGAGATCGAATTTGGACGAACACAACGGTCCGTCTTATACAAACGCCGAATGTCGAGTACGCGAGTAAAACGAAAAGAAAAACCGCGTTAGGTGATTATCGGCGTTTACGTTGCGTAAAGTAGTTAAACATACCGCCGTCCGGTAGATGCGCACGCGTACGTCGACACGTCTAATAATAAGTTCGTGGCCGCTTCGGGGACCCTTTTTAAAAACTACGATCGGACGTCCGACGAAAACGTACGACGCGCGTTTTCCTTTCGCCACCGTCGTGTACAGATATCGCGAACCAAAAACGTTTGCCGACATCGTCGGATAATATCGCCCGTATGGCGAGTTTCTAGCCGGTAACACGTAATTTCTCGAGTAAAACGAAAAAGAAAAAAACGAACGCGCCGGTCGCGTACGCAAAATTTACGGCGGCAAAATACCGAAACGTCGTGGCGCGCCAATCGCCCGGAGCCTTGAAATAATAATATTCCGGCGTAACGTATACGATCGCCCGTGTGCGCTGTTTACGTTGCCCTATACGAATTTAACGGATTTACACGTACACAAAAGCCCGTCGCTCCACATCCGCGCGGATAATGTTACGGTATTCGTTTAATTATATGCGCATAATGTATGAATCCGTCGGCGGAAACCAAACGCGAAACGGGCAAAGCCGAAAGGACGGAATGGGACGAGCACTCAGGAACGACTAAGGGAAGGCAACGAGCGGGGAGGGTAAATAAATGGCTTATAAACGTCGTAGATAAACTTATAGACGAATGATGAATACGATTTTACGTCGAACATATTCGCTGGCGGGCGGTTTTTTTTTTTCCCGAACGCGCCTTAATATCGGCGATACACTCGCTCTATTTACGCTTGTTGGTTTTTTGACCAAAAAAAAGCGTCGTTACTATAAAGCGGAAGTGCGGGACGCGCGTATACATTACGATAACTCACGAAAATAAAATTACGGTAACAAACTTTAGTTACGAGGCTATCCGCGATTTTGGCGGAAATATCAGGTCTCCAGTTACGCCTGTACGTGACCCGGTACAACTTGTAAACGTACAACGTGTACGGGACAATACCTATATGCGTATATAGATGGAATACGTCAACGAGGTGGGAAACGTGTACCGGAATGTGTTTTTGTTTCGTCGTTCGACGAGCTAACGGATCCGTAATCGTTCGAAACTAGCGATTCTATTCGTCCGACGAATATTTCGTCGGCTAACTGCGCTCGTACGTTACACGAAAGTCGTGAAATTTGCGCGGCAGAAAATTATCGCGAAAAATCGACGGCCGTCATCGCCCGTGACTAATAAACGTCATTTTTCAAATTCGACGCGTTTACCCGTCCGCCGAGTTTGCCGATAAAAACTCGACGACGTTTTAATACTATTATCCCGGCAAATTCGACGTGGCCAACGTTCGTCATCTATTTTCGAAAAGATCCCGTTACGGGGCGGTTACTCGGCGAAACGATCTCGCTATATTCAACGTCCGTGTCGAACATTGGATTCGAAACACGTTCGTTTCGTAGCCAAAAACCGAGAATACCGTACCTATTTGTCGTCCGTACCGACGGGGCGTTCGAGTTTTATTCATTTCGTCGTCGGTCCGATACTCGAACGTACGTCAATCGCGATCGTATTTCGTTTAAATTTCGTGTTTTCGCTACGAGTTTTTTACGCGATATTTCACGGGTTTTGTTACCGTTCGTATTAAACCGAACGTACGCAATGACCGAAACGCGATAACCGCGTGGCTCTGAAATCGTACGTAAATTATTAATTTCAATGTGTACGCCGATCGTAACGCGTAAATCCCGAAACGTACCCGATGTTGAAACGGCGCGTTAAACAGACGGCGAAACGGTCGACCTTTGCGGCCGATACCAAAGGGCGACCCGATACACGATTTTTTTTTCGCGTTCCGACGCGCGTTTGATTTATCGATTTCTGTCGCGGTCGTCGTTGTCGATCGCATTTTGAAACAATAGCGCGCCGCCCTTTGGACCGATCGATCAAATACGTTCCGACGCCGACACGCAATTAATAACGATACCGGACCACTTCGGTGTCCGTCGTGATCGAGAAAGCATTTACGCCCTGGAGGCGGCCAATCGACGTATAGAAACGTCAGTAGCCCGCGACCGTAGAAACGACGAAACGGTCTGGTTCGTGCACATACGGTCGCGTACTTTCGCGGGACTTGTACACCGGGACGGCGTGTCTGCTACGAGTAGGGAGAACATATACTTAGGTTTCACCGCCGCGGCGAATGGTTGGATAAATTCGGAATCGTCTGGTACCGTATTACGCTCCACAGAGAACCTATTCCGATAAAATCGTTCCGTTCGACGGCCGGACGTTTAGGGGTACGTTCAGAGGAAACGAATTCGGCGTACGCGAATTAGAAATTACGGAGTATTCCAAAAACCGCGATTATTTCGCGTTATCTCTCCGTTACGTTTTCCGGTTACGATCCCCCACTCCACACTTATTCGCGTTCCCGCCGTATCGTATCACGTTTACTATCGTCGCGGCGGTTTTTTTCCAAAACCCATTTTCCGTTTATTCGTCGTTGTTTTCGCGCGGCAGCTTTTACTTTTACTTCGCTATCGATTGGTTTCGACCGTTTCGCGCGCGTCAATATGTCTAACGCCGAGCGTTTCGATTCGGTACGAGACCGCCGTGATTTTCCGTCACCGACCGGACGATAATATCGAAAAATTGCGTCTACGTGAAAAAAAACCATATCCGTTACACACACGCGCGCTCTACCTTAAAATAATAATAGAACGTAACGATCGTCGTCTTTAAACGCGTTTACTCCGAGACGTTTTTCACAATTATTAAAATATGGCCGGCCGTACGTGTTAATACCGTAGGACACGTACGGACGACGGTTCCCTGTAATACAGAAACAGGTTTGGGAATTCAACGGGCGTAATAACGTATGCGCGGGAACGACGGACGGCCGCGGGACGAACGCGCGCCTAGACGTTTTTTTCAGTCGGGGGGGTGGGGGGTGGCCCGACGACGATTAAATCGGTAAACTCCACGCCGCGCTCGAAATACGGCGGGCACATAGGCTACGACGATTTGATACGATATCGGCGACGTTTGAACCCGACGGCGTGTACCGTAGAACAACTAGTGCCGTGGCGGAAAGCGACGCCTTCGCCGGGCGTCATAAATCGTCTTCGGCGCGGTTTCCCCTTGCGTACCGGAATGGCGAGAATTCGACGAACGTCTTTTCCCAGCGAATTCCCATGTTCGTTTCGGTTTTCGCCGCCGCCGTCGTCGTAACCGGCTTTTTTTTTAACGCGCCGTCATTTACGTTCGCTTGATTCAATCGACTTCTCCAGCGGTATTCGGTACAATAATAACGACAATATCGTGACGCGGCCCGTCAGTGTCCGGCGATCAAACCGAAATGAATCGCCCGACCACCAAGTATCCGTACGCTATTATCCGTTGTCGTAATTGTCGCCGCGATTCTATTATCGAGACAAGCGAAACCGTTCCGAGTTGGTCGCGGAATAACGGTAGAAATGGACGGCCGCCCGTTTTCGATCCGGCGTTCGTCAAAGGTACACGGGTTAAAAAGCAAACGGGTAATACGAAAAAACAATCGCCGACGCGTTCGATAAACACCCGGATTGTGCCGAAAGAACACGTTACCGGAGATATTATTATACCGAAATTAACTTAAGATTATTTCCGATATTTTAGTAGAAAATTAAAGTCGAACCAGTCATCGACGGTACGAATTTATATGTTCGAGTTTGCCCGTCGCGTTACGAATAGTTTCGTTAACGTCCTCGAATCACTGTGTTTTTCGGATTTTTTTTTTTGTTTCGGAAACGAAAAGAAGTGGCAAGGAGCCGAATGAATATGACGATGGTAGGGTGTGGTACCACCGGTATATTTTCAGACGCCGAAAATTCGGGTACGGAACGTGTTGGCGGCGCATTGTTACGACGTACTTTATCGAATTATCGGTTAAAATTAAACGACGAGCGTTTAGTCGGTAGCTTCTCTGACAGTCATTCGTCGGTCGTTTCCTACTTTTTCTCGAACAAGAGCGATCGGACCGTCTGTTGGTGATGTCGACGGTGGTTGTCCAGGGACGTTTCGGTCGTCTTCGATATTAGAGATTCGAACGTTTTCGAAACGTTCGTACCGGTGGTAAAAGTCACGCGACGACTTAAATAGCAATAACCACCGAAAGCCAATTTTATCCGGTTAAAAGTCTCCGTCGCCCGTTTTCAGCCGAAATTCGATACACGCGCGTCGTTCCCGAATGATGTCCCGTCGTACGATCGCGGTTTTATACGGAACGTTCAACTCCGTACTGTCAACGACCGGTTCGAGATGACGACTCCAATTGTCTATCGAAATACCGGAAACCGTATTAAGCTAATTTCGATATAATAATATATCCAGTAACGTTTAACGTTCGTTCGGAATAATTTAAATCCGTGGGGTATTTATTGAACACGCCTCGTACATCGTCCACACCGCGTGTCGTTGACGCGTGTAGGTGATCGCATCGGACGAACGCGAAAGTTAATAATAATAATTATAATACGTTTACCGTATAATAAGCATAGGTCCTAATGTCCCGGCGACAACCGCAACCGTCCGACGACTATAATTACCGTATTTTTCGCGTTGTAATAATAGTATATATATATACACACACATATGTGTACACGGACGTTTAATGTCGTCCGCGGCACGTTAAACTCGACGTCGATACGGCCGTTTTTCGAAACTGGTCGTCGTCGACTTTCTCGACCGGTAATAACGGGGGGAAAAAAAAAATTAATCGACCGGCGTTTCGGCGGACGGCCGGCCGTGAGATAATATTTATGTACGGCATAAACGAAAACACGCGCCGTACGGCGAAAAGCCGGACGCGCCCCACTTTCTCCGCGCCGTTTAAAGGTCACCTCCGGATTTTTTATTTTATTATCGAACGACGGCCCGAATCGTTTTCGTTCGTTGCGCGCGCGCACACCGAGCCGACTGTTCCCGTAAAATCGCCGGCCGTTTTATAATAATAGGTCGTTTCGGACATTACGCCCGACACAAACGCTTGACGCCCGATCGTCAACCGACGTATCGGTACAGTGGTGCATAATTAAACGGGACCGCCGACTACTGTCGTGCCCGCGTTTCCGATATTCCGTTTGCGAGTCCGTCGTTGTACATTCGGTGACGGGACGGCAACAATCTGCCGGCAGTTCGATCGTAAACGGTATTCGTGTCGTTCGATTGTCGACGTTTAACGGTCGGCACTCTCCCGGACTTGTTGCGTGCGCGAAAACCGCGTGTTTTAACAAGCGTATGTTAATTTTAAACACGTATTCGACTCGGCGGGACACGTTCGTCGGATTTCAAAAACCAAAGGGTGCCCGAAGCGCCATAAACGTACGGTCTTCACGGGCGTTTATGATTAAAATCGGTATACGGACGGACGAACAAGGGACGAGAACGCGACAATATAGAAAGGGATGAAAACTTTCTAAAAATGTATATATATAGAACGACTTATATTTCACGAGATAAAAACCGGAGCGTGATATTAAAAAAAAAATTACCGCGTACGATATATAGTACGATCGTGTTTCTTTTTTCTTTTACCGACTCGGATAAAAAAGTTAACCGACGCGTATTGGGTAACGAAAGACGAAATTACGTTACACGATTTGTATATACCGGCAACAGTATTATATATCTATAGCCGTGCAACAATACGCGCGATCGTTCGAGACATTAAAACGGGTCGCTTCGTATTCGTAACGACGATAACAATAATAAGCGATTGTACGTACCGGTGGTGATGTGTACACATAACGGATCGCTTCAATTAAGCTCACGACTCGGCCGAAGAATAATTTTCGTCGTCTCGACTACAGTGCACCTACTGCCCGTCGTTTCTGTAATCCTATTATTATTATTATTATCGTCGTCGTTTGCGCGATTATATAAATATACGAATTACTAAAATCCGTTTGTACGCACGCGCGCGCTCGTGAATCTGAATCGGACGATTAGGCGTATTTCGGGAATGAACGATACCGACGTGTTCGTGAAATGGGTCGACGATATAAACGGGAAGATTTAACCGTACGGTAATTATTTATTTCGAGCGTCGGGCGTTTCGAACGTTTCCAAGTGTTCGAAATACATTTTTCGTTTTTTAAATAGTACGAATATTTCGAAATATATTTTTCGCCCGAATTTTAAAAGTAAAAACGGCCGGTCGTAGTAACTGGCGCTTCGAGTCTGGTCGGCCGACTACGGGATTTAAGGGACGAGACTACGTCATCACGGTATCGTATCACAATCAGCCGCGCGACGTAATAATTCTTTGCCGTTCGGTTACCATTCGTCGAACGAATCGATCAAACGAAATCGCGACGAAGTTCTCGGGTTTTTTCGGATTCGACTATATCGTTCTAGAACTGCAAAGACTCGCGCGTTATAATTATATTAAACGATAGACGAAGCGTATGAAAATGTTTGCACGGAAATAAACATTATACACGAACGCGGACTAATAGATATATAAAGCACGCGATGGTTTCGAGAATGAACGGTAACGGTATCGCGCGGAATTTTTCGACGGTACTCGAACAGTAACTCGTTGGTTCGTTCGAAAAATGGAACGGACGACATCGTTCGATGTTTCGAAAATACGAATACGGACGCGTTTCGTCGGTATCCGGGAATATGGACGATTACGTGGTATACGACGCGTAGTGTGACGGACGAAAATACGACGAACTAGAATCACCGTCGGCGATTATTACGACCGTTGTCGTGGGACGTCGTTGCGCTCCGAAACAACGGTCGTTAATCGGCGTTACGTTAAAAAGGGGCGAGCAAAAAGTGACCGTCGAAGTTCCGAGCCTTCGACTTGGACGGCGAAATCGCGGAGTGGATGACGACGACGACGCGATGTGTTTCCCGTAAATTGTGGCGCGGTGTCCGACGTTTTGGGAAATTAAAATTGGGAAATTAAATTTACAATTTGTCCGGAGTCGATCGGATTAAGTCGGAGGGGCCAACTTCACGCGGACGCGTCCAAACGACGTATTTATTATCTGGACGGCAATAACGCTTTTAATAGCGCGCCGCCCTAGGAGGGGATCGCACGTTACGTTCGTTCGTTCTGGTCCGTTCGCGCTGTTGCGGAGAAGAGTAGCTTTCTAATTTTTGCGTTTCCCTCTCTCACTCTCTACACCGCCCGAACGAAATCGACGGGAACGAAAACGAGAGTTTTCCGGGCGAACAGAATATAAAATATCCGTCGTCGCACGGCCCGTACGCCGCGATGTTCGTTCGGCGACGTTTGTGTCCACCGCGTGTTTCGTCGCCTATTAATAATATTTATCGTCGCGGTCGCGACGGGCCGTGACGTAAATAACGATTTTTATGATTTACGCGCGAAACCGTAAAATTCGTCGTACGGTACGCGAACAAATAGGGAATACGAACGCTCGGCCGGAGTTCTTCAGTACGGAAATCCGCGATGGGAGAACGCCCGTCCGTGTTTTACGTGACGTCGAATCATCGGAAACTTGTACGTCGCTTAGAGACGAGTAGTTAGGACGTTTAAAAAACCGAATTCTCCGATATGACGGGGGGAGGCGAGGGAGAAAAACCGAACCGATGGAAGGGGGTCGTTCCGCGTGTCGCGACATTACGACAACGTTTCGAAACATCCCGTTCGTTTAGGCGCAACATATAACGGGCGTTAATCGGACGTTATCGACGAATAACCGCCGAACGATTATTATCGCGGACACGCCATTCGATCAACGGCTGGTTCACACGTTGCACCGACAACGACCGTCGATGAACGGGTTTCCCGTCGAACCGATCGCGGACCGTCGGCCGAAAATAAGACGAACCGTTCCCGTTTCACGGCGTCGTTTCCGCGCGGTGTACTACTACGGCGACGACGGTAACGCGAAAATAACAATAATAATAATCGCGACGACACGGTCCGTCTCGCGATAACCGATAGACAAACGAACGGCGGTAGCACGCCGCGTATGGTCCAATTATCGTACGTTCGTGCGCGCGCGACGTTCGCCATATAAATTGGGTCGTCGAAAACCCCACTCTCTCTCAGCGTCCGTCTCGGTCCGACGATCTACGAGAGAATCAACGTTCACGTCGAGCCAGTACACAATGGGAAAATGAATCGACGCGACTCTTCCACCGGCGCGGACAAACGGACGTGACTCCGCGCTGTGCGCGTATGTTTCGCGTTATTACGGCGCCGTTATTATACCCGAGCGTATCGGTTCTTCCCTAACCGGGTCGCGAACGACACGTCTCCGGCGAACCGATCCGACTAACCTAACCGGGTCGAACGGACCTCACCTCGTCCCCGACCATTTCCCCCCTACCCCCCGGGCTAATCGCGTCGTTATCGGGCCCGTTTCGTTGCCGGCCCGGAGCCGTCGTCGAAAATCGGTCGCGGTCCAATTGCGCCCCGCGCGTGTCCTCTGTTGGCCAAAACAAAAAAACACAATCGCACCCCGGCACGGTTCGAACGACCGTTTTGTTCGCCTATTGTCGTACGTACGCAGAGAGAAATTTCGCCGCGTTCGCCACGACCTTCTTCTTTCTTTCGGGCGATTCGTTTTCGTTGTATTCGCGATCTGTTTCCAAAGACGACGGCTATTCAAACACGTCGCGTCATCGTCGTCGAAAAATGACGCGGCGCGAATTTCGCGCACGAACGCCACGGCGAACGACGGTCGAACGTAATAACGTACTAACGATACGCCGTCACACTCACGCGCTACGTAATTCGTCCAACGGTTTTTCCAACGCGTATAATATGCGTATAACAGCTCGATGTCTTAATATCGAGAATTTCCTATTGTTAACAAAAATGTGTCTTCTGTAACGCCCTCAATTGTTCTCGTCACGATATCCTTCCCGAAAAAAGAAAATTTCCCAAAATTGAATATTACTCGAACGTAATCGCGGAAATAGCCGACGTGACGATTTCAGAGCCTACCTGCAGCCCAGCCCAGGCAAAACAGAATTCCGTCCAAAAACCGATGGTCTCGAATTCGGGAATCAGAAACGTGTTGACGTGTCCAAACTTGATACTTGAAACATCCTCGGCTGTTTCCTTCGCTCGCGTCGACAACGACGTTTCGTCTCGGGCGCGAAATCTCGGCGGTGAACGGTTCAGTGCCGAAGAACGGTTATAACCTAAAAATAATCAACTAATAACCGTATTAATTAACCGCAAAAATAAAACAAAACCGGTTTAACGAGACGGTTTAATTGTCACGAAACGTTCTACGGCGAACGTTGATGTGCGACTAGCGGTACGTTTCCCGTTATCGGTTGTTCGATTACACTTACGTGATTCGACGATCGATCGCCGATTGCCCGTTGGTGTTATATACCGTGGTATGAACCACGCGCGGTAGACATAACGTACACTGACGATACGCGCGCGAAACGGTTAGAGTTTTAGTTTTTAGCGGAATTTCGTAATAACAAAAAGAAACGCCCGGACTTACCCGTCGTTTACGTATTATATATGTATTACGTTAACGACGATACGAAGTCGCGTCTACACACTAGCTGATAATTATCCTAACCACGAGTATTCGACCTAAACGTCGTACGTATATATATATATATAAAGGAACGATTTCTAAAATGGATGCCGAAGCTAACCGACCGATTTCAATATTAGTTACACGGACGGTTTAGTCGGAACCCGTGCGTGTATAGTGTCGTTTCCTTATCTCGCGAGAAACACAGCGGTTTCGTAACCACACGCTGTGCTGTCC
This sequence comes from Geopemphigus sp. TES_GeoC_2020, assembly GCA_025469175.1. NCBI lineage: Eukaryota > Metazoa > Arthropoda > Insecta > Hemiptera > Aphididae > Geopemphigus > Geopemphigus sp. TES_GeoC_2020. The sequence goes on from JAIPRN010002396.1 coordinate 26,069, forward strand.
GTGACGACCGATTCCGAAACTGCGTATAAAAAGAAAAAATAATAAACGATCGTTTTGTTTTCGACAATTCGTACGTCGTAGTTCGAGCGCGTTTTCGTATCAGAAAAGTGAAAACGTTGGACCAGCGCAAATTCGTCGACCAATTACCCGTAATAACGCCCCGCTGCCACTGCCGAGAACTTTCTAATTTTCTTGTTTCCAGAGATATCGGAGCTACGGACGATAACGACCGTAGCTATTCGACGGAGACGTTCGAGCGTCGAACAGAATTCGCGCCGTTGAATTACTACAACCGAATCATATCGGGCGTCGTTAAACGATTTATAATCTAACGAGTTTGCGTGCCCTATTCTCGACCGTAATGCGTAACGTACGGCAGTACATTGAAATACTTTGATGTTTCGTCGAAAATCGTCGCTCGAACCGTAACAGACGACAGTTCGTTCGAGTAGATCGAACGTCGAAAAGCGCTTTTCCTTCGGAAAACTCCGAAACATGGACGGTTCGTCGACAACGGTAACGACGACAATATAAACCGAAACACTACGTCGGACCATTACTGAACGGCGGCGTGTCCGGCTCGTTTTCGAAACGCCTGAGCCATTTACTACGCGCGCCCGTGAATCCGATCGTCGGTCGAATTCGGTTTTCGTGTCGTGCACGCGAAAACGGACGCGCTAATTATTAATTTCGTTTCCAATTCGCGCTTTACGCGTGGGTGCGTGCGTGTTATTTTCGAAACGGTCAAATTATATAGTTTAAACACCGGGCTGTCGAGTCATCGTATACACGTACCGATTACTAGTGTTGTTTTTGTTGTTGTCGTTCGTATATTATGTGTAGGTACACCGCGGCAAACGACAGGCAGACGCGAATAATATAATAATAATAATAATAATAAGCGCGTACGCGTTTTTCCGTTGCACAGTACGTGCGCGTTTCCGTCGAAAACCGTTATTCGTCGTCCTACGCTCGCGCCAAGGAACGCGGTGGCGTAAAACGTAGAACGGGCACGCGCGGCCGTTTAACGACCGAACGGAGTTCAAAAAAAAAATACGAACCTCGTCTTATTGTACGCCGCGCGGTCGTACGGAAACGGCGACGCGAAAAAACGAGCCCTCGAAACGTTCCCGCTTCCGGCATAATTAGTCGGTTTCGTTCGCAAATCGTACGTCCACGTATTCCCGCCTAAATATCGTTTCGTCGGACGTATTTTGAACATTAAGAGCGATCGGAATTATACACTCGAGCGCCCCAACGGACACGCTTCTTGGATTTAGAGAATATGCGTCTTTAATTCACGCGTTTCGGAGTCGAATGTAAGGCGTCGAATTTCAACGGGCCCCTACCCCGAAACGTTCCGCCTTCTGTACAGGACACGCTCGTTCGTTCACGCGGTCATCGCGAAACCCTCCGTTGTGTGTGCGTGTTTCCGAACGGATTTCGAAAACGAAAAAACAAAAATAAAATCCGGCCGTTTGGCGGCCACTCAAAAACCTACGTATTATATATTACGGTGTCGTAGGCCGTACGAAAAATACTAGGACCTTTACAACGGGAGTAGCCGGTCTCTTTTTTTTGTTTTTGAATCGTTTATTCAAATGGCCTACTAATCTTAACATATTATTCCAAAAAAACCCGCGCGTATTAATATACGAATATATCTATATACGTAAATAGTTTCGTTCGCGATGAAAACGAGCGAGCTATTCGAGTGAAGAACTTCGAAAAATCCAAACGTCCCAACAAAGGGACGCAAAAACGTCCGAATTATTCGTACGACGTCGCCAAACGTTGTACGCGGGACAAGCGATACTAAAATATTTGGTTTTCCACGCCGTCGGATCAATATAAACGGTCGAAAAATAACCGATAATTCGATTCTAATTTCGAAAGCCTATTGGAGTTCGTAATTATTTTTTCTAGGATTTTCTCGTTTGTCGCGTTGGTCGTTTTTCAGTTGGTAACGCCGGTTCGTTTCGTAAAAAACGAAAAAACGCTACGGCGAACACGCTACGGACCGTGCCAAATGAACGCGTGAAAAACGGTTTCCGTTTGTTACGAAATCAAATTGGACGCGCGGCGTGTTCTTCCCGTTCTCGGTTGGTGGTTTCCAACGATCACACGAGCCTATTGTCGCGGGCGTCAATCGTAACGGCCGAATACGCGAAATTGCAATTTTACGCGTTCGCGGTCGCGAAACGCGGTTAGTGGGCCGCCCTTCCGACGAACGCGGACGTAGTCGGCCTGAACCGCTGGACACGTACGATTCCGCGACCGGCGGCGAGACGGTGACAGGAAAATGACTGGACCGTACGAAGCGTGCGTCTTAATAATCATGGACGCGCGTGGACGGTTCCTTAATAATAATCGTCCGTCAAACTCTTTAGCGCGCCGTCCCTGGCCGTCCGACGTCGTGCACACGTTCGGGCGTCGGTTTATTAATCGCTAATCGCCTACTTCGAAAACGCTATTACAATATACCTGTTTATAATTATAATACACCTATTCGTATTATAATGTACCTATTTATATTATACGTTATATAAAAAACACTACCGTGGCGAATACGCTACCATTTACGGTGCGACCAATGTCAAGGGGTCCACGCGCGCGGCTACGGTTGTCTATATAATATTACTACTATTATTATTGTCGGTCTTTTACATCAACAACAACAAGACAAACGACGACGGTAATAATAATAATCGTTCGTATTTTATTATCATTTCGTTTTGTCGGCTTTTTTCGGCGTGTTTTTGTTTTGTTTACTATTTTGATTGATCGGCCGGTATCCAAGGGTAACGACGTGGTAATTACCAAACCTAAACGTACATTATTATACGCGTATATACGTACGTGCGCTGGTATTCGACCGTCGTCCCGCGACAATAGTCGAACGTGTACATTATAATATTACGTATAACGTGGTTATGGTCGTCGTCGTTGTCGTCTCACCGCCATAAGCCGAGCCATATAGTTGGTTACTGGAAACGGCTACGGAGGATTTACGCGAAACGATTTGAGAATGTGCGGGAACGATCCGACCGAATGACGCCAGACTCCGGTGATGGGAGGCGAAGCCCCGTATGCGTGGACGAAGTGGGACGAAAATGATCGATTCGAATAAACGCGAATAATGACGAACGATCGAAAATAATAATCGCGAAACGTATTAAATTGATTACCGTCGCGCTATCGATTACGTAATACGGATCGGAATTGCGTAACTACGCCGATTTCGATTGGTTTTTCGCGCCCGTCGTCAGTAGCGCCAACCTTACGCGTAATGTGGACGCGACGGATTAGCGAACGCGATATTTATTAACGGGCCCGACGTTTTCATTTACGTCCGATTCGGCGTTCGTCCTTTTTGCCGTCCCACACGAAACGACGATACAAATCGATTAAGAAATACGCGCGTTCGGCGAAAATTCGTTAAATTATTTCCCCATAATTACGCGCGCGAGCGTGTGTAGATGTTCCGGAGCGGGGAGATTTTCGACGTAAAATTCCGAAGACGATAATCGGTCCGTCCGACCGACCTACCGTAATAACGTATTCTATCGATTGGATTACGAATACCAGTGTCCCGACGTGTACGTTGGAAATTGACGATATTTGTCGAAGAATTTCGATTAATCGTTACGGAATTTCGCTCTTACGCGAGTCGGCCTCTGGTTGTTGTGACTCGTCGAAAACGGTCCGAACGAAATAAACGGCGATATCGAACGATCGTTTCATAAAATTATTTCGCGCGGTATTCGATCGAAGTTAGTAAGCTCGTTGTCAAATCAAAATACTTCTAAAATTCGTAAACCGAACGAAGTACGAGATTATTTTTATACACGCACTCCGTACGAGCCACAAGTTAGATAATACCGGAAAACACGTCTACGGCCAGTGTGCGTGCTAACTGGAGGGTTTCGGAAATAACCCCCTCCCCCCCGCCAACGAAAATATTTAAGGAAAATTAATTTCTTACGAGACGCGTATGTTTAGTCAATAATGACGAAAAACTGAAATATTTTTAAACTTCCATACACGGTTTCAATATAACGTGTTCGTTAAAAACGAATAACCTGTTATAAGTTTATAACGTGTCTTGTTTCGTTAGGGTCGTCCGATTTATTTATTTAAAAATTGACCCTCCCGAAATTCAAGTCTAAGTATGCCACTGTCTATGGCCCCCAGCTAAAATTAGCTTTGCGAAATAACGACAAAAACGCGACACTACGTTATTTAACATCCTCGCTAAAATTATCGAAACGATTCGTCGGAGAAAAAACAAATACGCTTTTCCCGTTCTCGCGGTCGAGTCTCACTTCTCGCTGTGTGGAAGTGTTTTCGTAAAAAAAAAAAATGAATAACGACGGTTCCTGGCAAACGTTCGTATTTATTCGCGACTCGCAACGACCGACCGCAGGCGGATACGTTCGAACGACTGGCTCTTACAGTCGCCACGTTGTCGTTACAAATATCTTTACCGCCGTCGTCCTCTTCCCATAATAACGATCAAAGTACAGACGGTAACAACTCACGGAAAATATTACCACATTTGTTTACGTACGCGTGTATGTAAAAGGTTATTTGTTCCCTTTCTCTTTCTTTGACCTCCCCTTCCCCCCCTATTGATCCCGATGACTTGCGCATTCGGGACTTTTGACGGGCTTTCGACCGTTACCCGTATACCGACGTAAGACTGCGAGTCTAGCGAACGGAGGTCGTCGATCGCGTCGACCGGGTATAGGACGACGGACACGGTATTTTAATATGTTCGTGTTTTTCACAGGACGGTAGAAAAACTACGGTAGCGGCCGCCAAGACGTGCGTGCGGATACTCGCGGTGCCGGGCATACGAGCAAGGGAAAGAATTAACGAAACGCCGGCGACAAAAAGTAATACTAATCACGTTTCGGGCGTATTATCTCTTTCACTCCAGCGCCACTGCCTATAAACGACAACATACGGTAACGGCCGTTGTCACTGTACTTTTTATACCGTACTCGGTGACGACATGTGGTAGTGTGATCCGTGAAATGTACACTCCGTTTACAATTTTTCCGCCACGGAGTAAATGTACATTTACTAAAGAAGCGTCGTATACCGCTTTGGGTATACGGAACTCCGTAACAATGGAACGCGATCGACCGGTTAAAGATCACCACGACGACAGGTGTGAGGTACACGTTGAAAACCGAAGGAAACGGGTCTATTTTTTTTTTTTTGGAAAA
>JAIPRN010002397.1:0-31302 GCA_025469175.1 Geopemphigus sp. TES_GeoC_2020
TATATCTATATATATACATATATGGTCCCCTTCTTCGTATTTTATCCTCCTGCCGCCCGCCGCCCGTTAAAACAACCTCGCTCTTTATTTTTTCGGGCGAATCGTAAACGGAAAACGTTATTGAAGTGCGCGTCGGTACAAGATCAATAGCAATCATGTAAATTAGACGCCGACCACCGTCACTACTACGCGACGGTGCTTCAATGATGAGTGAATAAACAAACACGTACGGACGAGAATCGTTTTATTATTATAATTATCGTCGCCGTCGTCGTCGTTATTGCGTTTAGCGGTTTATCCGAACGAAATAAACCGTATGGGTGTTTTTGTCCGTAGCGCTGCTACTAAATGACATATATACCACCGCCGCCGTCGTCGTCGTCGTCCAGCGTACGATATAAACGAAAACGCTTGAAACCGGCGTCGTGTTTTCGTCTCGTATTTACCTCCTAACGAGTTTTAAGATTGTATCGCACCGACCTAAATTAGTTCGGGTCCTATACGCGTAAATAGTCGTGAACGTTGGATACAAATATCGTTTATTACCTTCACCCCGTGATTTTACGCGTGCCTTAAACGGGCCGCGCCTATTGCCTATCGCCCTGTGTATAATAATCCGCCGCGACGAAATAAAATGGATTTTAAGTATTAAACGTTTGTTAATCGGTTGAAAACCACCGACTGGCGGCACAACGATGACGTTTCATATGTTAAACGATTTTTATTACGAATCGCGTTTCGTTCGCCAATCGCCAATAATATTGTCGTCGCGACCGTATTGGTTTGTGGCGGTATATACGGCGGCGATCGTTGAAAACGGTCTACGCCGTGTTTCAAACGTTTAAAGCGTATTTGAACGTTTTCGGAAATACTTTAAACGTATTTCCTTCCGCGCCAATAGGGCGGGAGTATATGTGTATAAATACACGTCGCGTAATTACGTCGGATTTCGTACGAAATTTCGAAACCAAAAATCGTAAACATTGTCGTCCAACTATGTTTGCAGACTCGATATGCGAAAAACGCACCCTCGAAGAGCTGTGTGGGGAGATCACCAGCGACGCTCCTCTCTATTCAATGTTCAGGGTAGACGCTACGCCAATCCCATGTCCGTTTAACGGGTTACAAGCGCCGTTTCACTTTTCGTACAGCCGTGGCGGTTTCACCGAATGCAAGTGAGTAGTACCGTTATTATTCCGAACGTCGAATCGTAGCCTGGCCGTGCCGTCGTTATTCCCCCGTGACGGCGCGTGTGTGACGCTCGCCCCGAAACGTTTCTACCCACCTCCATCCACGGACGTATTTTTTTTTTTTCGTCAATACCGTAGTTAACGACTACTACTACTACTACTACTACTACTACTACTACTACTACTTACACGCGTTCGGCTCTCTCGTTTTTGTTTTAGGTCGCCGGTCTCGAAAGCCGATTCGTGTACCTCTGACTCGAGGTTGATGCTCAAGTTTCAAGCTTGCCCGGACGTCCATAACACGGAAAGCACAGGTAAAATACCCCCTCGTAACATTCCGCGTACCTTCGTTAACTTGTTCTTGTCGCCGTCTCTCACGCCCGACCGTCGGGTCCCCACCCACCTCTAGCCGACGCGTCCCGTGACTTCGACCCGTTCGCCCGTATCACCGTGGAAATCCGCGTACGCGTTACCACCACCACCACCACCACCTACCCGTCTCCCGCGTACCAACAACCGTTCACAAATCGACGCTGACAGGCCGCGTGACAGATTTATTGAAACAAACCGTCGGCTAAACCGCGCGGCTCTCGCCGCGCCCCGTCGGTCGAGTTTATAACACGCGTCAAACATATAAAGGCCCGCGGCGTTGTGTGATTGACATCCGTGACAGTTAACAATGCCGAGCAGGAGAAGCGTTATGGCTTTCGTCGTAACGATTCGATAAGGTCGGGCGTGTTTTTTTTCCCAACGCCCCGAGTGTTTATTGTTCGGCCGAGTAATAATAATAATACGTTAAAATCGTCGAAAATTCGGTATATTGAATAGATATCGGAGGAATTGCATCGTATTGTTGCGTCCGCCCGAATTATTCTCCGGATTACGCGTCGGTGTATAGTGAATGAAAATAAGAAACCATAAACCGTTCACGGTGTGTGTGTGTGTGTGTGTGTGTGTCTGTCTCGCGCGAACAATCGTACGTTTCATTTACAAAATAATGTCAAATGTTACCTGTACCGTACAAGATATGAAACGCCGTAGTAGAGAACTCCTCTCCCCTCGTACACGGGGTTTCTTATAAATACGAAAATATTATCTCGCGCGTCTTATAAACGCTCGGTGGGTTTTCTTACTTTCGACACCCGCGCCCGTACGATTATTATTTACGTTTACATTCGTTTAGTACGCCCGTATTAATATATATATATATATACACGCAGAATGAAAATCAAAAGATCGTCGTACACGGTAAATAGGTATGTGTGTGTGTGCCTATTTCGCCGTCGGGTTACGAACTTGCGGTTAAAATCGTGTTCGGCGCGTTGAATGTGAAAATTGACGATTCCGTGGACGCGCTTATTAAAGAAACGACGTTTTCGCCGCGTCCGAACCGGTCGAAAAATAAAATATTTGAAACGAACGGCGAAAAAAACGAAACGAAGTGGGGGGGGGCACGGAAAACCAATCGCCACGGTACGCCCGTAATAGGAGCCCTCCTTAAATCGTCAATTCCGTCGAATAAACGAAAGACGCCTCGTTGTTATCATTATTATTTATTAACGACGGTTATGTATATATATATATAGGCCGCGTGTAATTAAGGCGTTTTACGTTATTCGTGTACATACTTATTATGGTTACTATGTAAAGATTCCGTAGCAGCACCCGTTAAACGTGTATACGCGTCCTATAAAATCATCTTCACGTCTGCCGCCGATCCGCCTCGCCGTCGTCGTATCAAACGTTTAGACTTTTGAACTATTTACCTCTCCCCCCATGCCCTCTCACCGCAAACCGCTGAACCGTTATACACACACACACACGCGCACATACGAGGGGGGGAGGGCATCAAACGAATTCTTCCCTCGCCCGAAAAATCGTTTGTTTACTTATCCGCGGTAAAATTAATATCTCGGAGAAAGCGGTTGTTTCTATCGAATGGTGAGGTCTTGCGTGTAAAAAATACGCGCGCGTGTTCGCTGTTCTCCAAATAACAACACGTTAACCCCGCTCGCTAAAAATAGTATAAACGCGGCGAATCCGCTCGCGTCTCGATTATTTCTCCAGTAAACTTATAATGCTAATATATTCTATTCGAAACGATTTCGCCGTATTTTACGTCCGATTTACGACACAAATATATATACGCGTATTTTATAAACACCGAACCGATTTGTTGTGTCGGACGTTTAATGTTAACGGATTTAGTAGGTACGTCCTCTCGTAGATTACCACCGGCGGCCAACATAATCGCCGTCGCTAAAAAGTTTCGACGAAATATTCCGGGCGTGTAGTTCGATCAGGGGAGAGGGGGTTGGGTCTAGACAGATTTTCTTTCGGCCAACGTGTCGAGAAGGGGCGGAGGGAGCCGGTTAGAACGTGTAAAATTTATCGAGTTTTATTTGTTTTTTGGAATCCGGTCGTGTGTGTATACCGCGAACCACCCCACTCGTGTAATCCATCATCGTCGGTAATCCGTTTAAGGGAAAAACTTTTATTACTTAGCCCCGTCCGTCGTCCCCCTCTTCGCGCCCCCGTCCCGGCCACGCGTTTTTAAGCCCTTTTCGCCCCCCGTGCTATTCCATTTTTTCCTCTCCCCGCCCCTTACCGCCGGTTATTTCGCGGGGCCGAGTGCTGTGTGCGCCGCGTATGTTATTTGTTATTATTTTTACCGTCCCGTCTAATGATTTCCTTCGCGGAGAGTTTCGCGCGAAACGAGGGGATTTGTTATTTTTACGTTCGCTCCGTGATTATATATCGTTTCGTCTTGGTGTCGCGCCGCCCCAAGTCCCCCCACGCGTGGATCGCCGCACCGCCTCGGTTGATCGATCGTACTATTGTTCTTTTTTTTTCCCGTCTTCGTGGCTGTGCCGCTACCGTTTCGAACCATTTTGCCACGTAAAACGTTGCGCATCCTGCCCGTTTCTCTTTAACAATTATCACGGGTGCTTGTCGATTTGTAATCATTCGCGGAGTCGATGATTTCGTTGATCATTCTCGACACCGTTTTGTTGTACGTTTCCGGCACTCGCCGTACGCCTTCGATCATATCATTTACATATACGTTTTATTCCGTCAAACCGGCGTTCAACCGTAAATATTTAACGACAGTAAAACGTACGAACGTAGTTTTTTGACGAAAAAATGCGACGACGAAATTATTATTTCGGTGTTACGGTGACAATCGCGTTCGTCGTCCATTTTACGTCAGGCCTCCTCTCATCACCGTCGGAACGGATCGCGTTCTTTCAAATACGCAATTGTCGATACCGTGTTTATTTTGTACGGCCGGGGTAACGACCGGGTCGTCGCGTTCGTTGGCGGGTAAGGAATTCGGCAAATTCCGAAATGTTTCGCGCAACGTTTCACCCCCTCCACTTCCCCTCCTTTTGTATACCCGCGGCCCGCGCATTCTCCGCGCCAAATTGTGTCCCGTGCAATATCGCCGTCGCATATCCCGTTCGAGCCAAAAAAAAAAAAGGATGATATATGTGGCGAGGTGTTCGTTTGTCGAAGAGGGAACATAGCGTATACACTAACTCATTATTATTGTTGCAACAAGCCCGTGTCACGAGAAGGTAATAAGGCACCTTAGCATCAGTCATTGTCGGCAATAATACGCGTCAAGACACACCCTCCCACCCCTCTCTCTCTACCACGCCGACAAACTTCATATATTATTCAAGACCTCGAACCGCGAAAACGAGCTCTAACCGTAAGTTTAAAACGTTTTTCCCTCGTTGTCTCGCGCTCTCCCGTCCGTCGGCGGTATTGTCGTTGTATTCGTTGTTTGTTTATTTTTAAGCCCGGGACGTAACGGTAGCGAATGTTTTTCGTCCGCGCAAGCCTCGTCGACGTATCATATTCGCCCGACGAAGTACAGGCGAAATGCGTAAATATTGACTCAACCTGGGCGCAAATTGTCAAACACGCTAAACAAATGTAGTACTTCAATGTATCGATCCGGTAGTCTCGTTCGTTAAACATTAACGCGACGGGTCGCGTGCGCGGCGGCTTTTGTCGTTTCTAAATGACGTCGGTCACTTCGGAACGTATTTTCAATTTATTTTATCGTCTTTACGGCGTTTAGGTCGACGTCGCGCGCGATTTCACGTAACGCGTCCGTCTCTAATCAAAATATATTTCCTTTGTTAAGTCGAGCCGTAATAGTCGTTCGTATCATTCAAATTTCACGCGAAAATTGAAAAGAATAACGGAGAATAAAATAATAACAAAGTGCGCGCGCGTGTTCGTGTAATTAAAACTTTAATTTCGGTTCGTAATCGAAAAATAAAATGCCGATGTGTACGCTCGAATGTCCCGCGTTTTTGGAAACTTTTATTTAAATAGTCTCGCGTTTATAAAGCGATTAAATTTCCGTAAACCATTATGTCTGGTGTATATTTCGAAATGAAATTCCGTCGGACTCGGTCATTTTTTCTTCGAATATTTTCAATTATCTTTTCGCCAGATACCCGACAAATTAATTATATACAACTTTTTTTTATAAGTTTTCGATGTATATATACACACACACACACACACATAATTCGTTCGCAGCATTGTCAAAGAAATTGTCGTCGTACGAATCCATTCGGGCCCCGAAATTAAATTTTTACTTTCCTTTATCGTCCCAAGATTACGTTGTTAACGTTACGAAATCGCTTTTAAAAAGTTTTTTTTTCGTTCTTAAGCGCCATTCGTACACGATCGTGAACCTCTTGATTGTATCCAATGTTCGTGTCGACGGACTACGACGCCTCGCGCGTGTTGGAATCGCGAACCGCCCGTGACCGCCGAACAACGTCCCTAAACATTAACGGGTCGTTAATGAACGAACGGCCAATGTGGCGGCGCGAGACAACGACGTCGTTGTTCTCGACGGACGCCTCGTCGTCGTCCCGGCCACGAGTCGGTGAATACGGTATTGCCGGGGCCCGTGTCGTAATCCAAACGACCTACGCGAAACTTCGGGTACGCCCGATCGTTTACCTCCGGGCGATATTTGAGACGAGCCGTTCCTTCCCCTACCCACACACACACACACACACACACACCAGGAAGCGGCGTGTGTATACGATTAACGTACGTATCGCGCGTCTCGATTGAAATTCGCGCGCGCGTAATATTACGTTGTGTATGTACAACGTACGGGAGAGGAGACGGCTAGTACGACGCGTACTTAATTAAACGATAACGTGTAAGTAGCCTTGCGTTACGCAGGAACGACGACGGGTATGGGAGAAGGTTGGGGGAGACGATGTGTCCAAAGCACACGTGGCGCCGTGCATTGGACGAGAAACGGGTGTAGGCAAGTGAGTGACGGGATGGTGGGAGGGGGAAACCGCGGCTGCCGTTGTACGGACGCGCGGCTAAAGTCCCACCGCCGCCGGCGGATAACTGCCATTATTATTCAACCGCGAACAAAGGAATCCTTTTGCTGCTGCAACACAGACGATTTCCTCACGTTTTCCTCGCCCCGACGTGTACAGACAACACCCCTAACCACCCTCCACCATTACCCCGCGTCGATTGTACCGCTCCGCGCGTGCGTGCGTAGCACGTATACGTCGTCTCTCCTTAACCACCTAACCCGTGCCCCCCCCCCGCGCACCGTCGTCCGAGTACATGCCCTCGAGCGTTTCTTTTGTTATTCCGTCAGAGTCAAATGCACGCGAACGGTCTTTAATCCTCTTTAATAAACTTAATAACTATTTGTGTTTCGCGTCGGGCGCAGAGCGGAAAGAACTTCGACGTTTAATGAATTTCGACAGTGTAAATACGTGTTGCGCGACGGGAAGAAGACCTGGGCCACGTTTATTATACTGTAACCGGGACTGAACGAGATCTAAGACAAAAGCCGTTTCCCTCGAGTTCCTCGGTAGATCAACGACTGTTCGCGGGTTTACAATGTTGCCGGATGAATGGCGGACGGTGGTGGGGAGGAGAGATTCGTTTGAAGTACGGATGTGCGACCGGCGGAGAAGTCCTCTTCGCTATGGGGCAACAAGTGGTAATTCTGGAGGAAAATGCGCGACAGGGGGATATTGGGGGAGGTGGGGAACGTGTTTTTACGAACAACTTTTCTCGTTATTATCATCATACGGAATTTACTGATAAACTTATTAAACGGTTTTATCAGGAACGGGCGCGGGCAGTGTGCGTAAGGTAGAATCCCGTATAATACGATACGACGTTTGCCGTCTTCGTTATGATTTAGCCGATTTCCCGTTTTCCCGCGTTAAAGCGCCGATTGTTGTATATCCTCGCGTAAATAATAACGAACGTCGTTCCGTTTCCGCGCCCGCGTCGTCCGTTCGCCGAAACGTACGCCGAATACTATTATATTCTACGGTCTCCCTCCATACTACTAGTCTAATAATGTGCGCGGCGCCAACTGTAAAATATTACCTACCGCGAAACCGTCGCCCGAATTCCAGCCCGGGGGGGGGAAAGGGTGTTAACGATTATTACGGCGGACCGTGTATAGCCGTTTTCGTCGAGTAAAATCGTTTCGTCGGCCGCTATTGATGACGAGACAATTGGTTTTTTGGCCGAAAGGCCAAAGGTTTCCATACCGAAAGGAGAGAAAGTCGTCACACTCGAGTAAACGCCGGCAATAGAATTTTGGGTTCTACGCGGATACGTTCAATTTCTGTCACTTTTAAACTTCCTTTGATACAATGTGTATATACGATATACGCATCGTACATTTTATATTTACTCTTTTTTTCATTCCTATAACAGGACGAAAAATTGTAACGCTATATACCGCTTAATTCTATTACAATGACGCGTGGTTTTCGAGCAATTACTGTCGTAAAAGTTCGCGCTTTTTATCGGCGTTTAATTTAATTTATGACGTTTTAAAGATATCGTTTTTTTTTTTCTGTTGTACGATCGGAAGTTTTTTTTAAACGTATGATTTAATTCTAAAGAAAAGCCGAAAAGGGGAAAGAATCCTATTAGCTTTTAATACGGTTTTTTTTTATCGCGTTTCACGAGCGAAAAAACTACTTCGGGTGTTTCGAACGTCCCCCCCTCTCTCTCTCTCTCACTCCCGTCCTTCCAACGGATTTTAAACCGAACTATAAACGGCGCGGTTTTGAACGGAATTCACGCGTCGTTCCCAAAATGGCCGATGAAAACCCTCGGCGACGTTTACAACGATAGTTAGTTTTCGGTAAACGCCGTGTTCCGTTATAAATTCGAAATTAATGTACAAGATTTATTCGTGAAGCGAACAATTCGCGAGTTCCGTTTACAATTTAAAAAAATTTAATAAAAGGCACGAATTATATATATTTTAATTCTGACGATATTTGAAAAGCTGTTTATTCGCTACAAGTTTCATATAAACGCGAATCGCCGTGAGTATTATTATGTAATAGTTTTGGACTCCGTTTTTTTTTTTTTATTTGTTTTACGAATTGCAAACGTAATAAACTTTTAATCTTTATCGTAATAATACACGTACATAATTTTTCGTACGATTTAATTATAATAAAAGTTTTCCTAGATTTAAATTAAACGACCATATTATCAAATAAACAACGTTCGGTGAAACTAAAATGAAAACGTTTACAAAGAGGATTAATTATACGTACAATATAAGGGATATTTTCGGGATTGAAAACCGTAAATACGTAATACGTACGACTAACGTAAAAATTACCGACGATATTTAAAAGGGACATTGGCGTTTTTCGTTTTATTTGGACCTCTTGGTATCACAAAATCGATAGCTCTCTCTCTCTCTCTCTCTCTCTCTACGTATCGTTCGACGTTGTTTAGTCGAAAAACCGAATCGAAACGAAAATCAGCGCCTGAAATCGTCACGATACCGCGCGTTACGTACGCATTCTCAATCCGGATAACGACTAGAGACCGGGTCCTATTCGAAACATAAAGCGCGTGTCCCGTCGGTAATTAAATAACACGAGCGATAACGCGGTAAACAATAACAACGACGTCGCGTGGTAATGGTTGGTGTTCGTTCGATCCGAGCGAGTTCGGAACGTTTAAAATAAAAACCGAGGGGCGACAATTCGATAAAGTTTATGCCGGGGAACGAAATATATATCGGAGCCGGTTGTGGAAGAAAAGTCGGCCGTTACGGGGCGATTGCCGTCCGAAACTTTCATCATTAGGTCTCGGACGAGAAAAGTGTGGCCTGGGGTGGGTTGGTGTATGGTCGTGAAAATTGTACCCGCACAGACGAGTCGGACGACCCCGGTGAGGGGGGAGGGGTAGGGTGGCGTTTGTTAGGATGGGTAGGTAGGTGGGTGGGTGGAGGGAAGGAAGAACGCGGTCGAGACCTGGATATTATAGCAGGTGACGATTGCGCGATGTTTGGCCGATTGGGGGAGGGGAGGGAATGCCTGCCGGGTCGTATAATATGATAAACAACGCGCGTTTCATCGCAGATGTTCGCCCGGCGGCGATATGGCCGTCAAGCTGCCACTTAACGAGACTTCTCAACTTCGCGAACCACGCGCGCGCCGTCCGGCGTGCCCGATAAACGTGTCGGCGGCGGAGGACAAACGCGCGGGACGTTTCGCGCGTGTACGCGTGTATTCCGGCGAATTGTTATATCGTCCCTTTGCCGTCGTAATAACAAGCGGATGTGAACGTTGACGTGCGCAACGACGATTGCGTCGTCCGAAACGTTTGTGCGACCCGTCAACGGGTAATAGTAGTAGTTCGTTATTCTCGGCCCCGTGTAACGTCCCGATACACCGCCGCCGCCGACACAGGCTGCTGTCGTCCCTCCTATGCCCATAACACGGGCCATCGTCACAAACTTTGGCGAACGGGGGACGATAATGACGGCGGTACCGCGCGCCCAGCCGTAAATGTACGACCGCGTGTTTAATTAATTCGAAAATACGGTAATAACGACGAATACGGAACGTTTTATTTGCGCCGCGCGCGGAATAAACGCCAGTTTGGCGCGACGGGTGTGTGGGACGTTCGTAACGAAATATCCAGGGACGACGATCGCGCGTCGTCGTACGTTTCCGGTTACGTTTTTTTTTTCGTCGCCGGCGATAAGCGCCGACGGTCTCCCCTTTACACCGTGTTCGACGTTTATTATTCGTGTCCGAAGAATACGACCCGGAACGTAACGGCCGTTTCGTTTGAACGAACGGTTTTTCCCTCCGCCGTCCCCTCGTTCCCGTCGTGGCTACAAATACGACAACGGGCTACTGACGTCGTACACCGTTATGATTTCAATACGTCGAACAGCGGAGACCGTGGCCGCGACACACGCGCCGTATCGGATATTATTTACTTCGCGCGCCGGCGCCGATTGTTTGTCGATCGAACACCTCGATATAACGAATACGCGCGTTACCCCTCGATGGTGGTACGTCGTTTCCATTCGTTACGTTCGCGTGTGACGAATCTAGACGCGCGCGCGTTTAAACGCAACGGAGCCGCCGCGCGTTATCAAATCCGTTTTTCAATTTAATAACGCGACCGCGTAACAAAGACAGACGCGCGTACCCGTTGTCTATCGCCGTGACAATATATACGATCGTCTGATATCCGTATACTGTTCGTGTGGCATTTGTCCGTTTCTCGGTCAAACGAGACAGAATATAATTTTACGCCGTCGCCGTTATCTATTAAAACGTCCGCGAAATTCCCGGGTTTGGTCGAACAACGCGAAACGTATTCTTTCGCGTATGATGACCATATAGTCCTTTAACGTCGAATAATTACGTCCGCA
Source organism: Geopemphigus sp. TES_GeoC_2020 (assembly GCA_025469175.1). Classification (NCBI taxonomy): domain Eukaryota; kingdom Metazoa; phylum Arthropoda; class Insecta; order Hemiptera; family Aphididae; genus Geopemphigus; species Geopemphigus sp. TES_GeoC_2020. Next base: position 10,927 of record JAIPRN010002397.1, read on the forward strand.
GTGTTGTATCGCTTTTGCCGTCGTGTGCTCGCGCGTAGTTTGTCGACAACATCCAATAATCGATGGGAAGTTACGAATAATACGCCTTCCTCTTTTTCCGCCGTCATCTCTCCCGGCTCATACACACACACACACCATCACCTCGGGCACGTGTGTGAAGTATTTATTGTTGTACGGGCGCCGTATTATTATATACGCGTCTCGATGTTTATTTATTTAGTTACGGTCGGGTTTTTTCGCCCGCAACAAAAACCCAAAAGGCGATTCCTCACGCGACCGCGGAGTTTTGTTGATAGTTTTTTTTTTTTTGTGTCTGAAAAAGTGGTGGGTTGGTGGAAAAAAGTAAAATATTATTTTCCTCCTCCATTGTTCGAGTTTTCAGAGCTTAATAGAATTTCGTTTCGGCTTTTTTGTTTTTGTTTTGTTTGTCGGGTTTTATATATATATATATATTATTTTATTTTATTTTAGCGTGAGAGCCACGCGGTACAGTTCCGTGTGGCTCCGCTTTTGTCAAATAAACAATAAAAAATGTATTCGCGTAAAGAAAAAATGATAATAAAAGGTTCAATAAGCTTTGCATGTTTTTAATCGCATTTTTCCGAGACAACGGTAAATAAATGTACGCGAAAAAATCTTGATGGAATTCTTCGGCGAAATATCGATAAAAAAAAAGAAAATAATAATAATTCCGTCAGCCGCGCTCGTCTTCGCCGTTATACGGCGTTCCGTACAGACAATTCATGTGCACTCGTGTAACGCGCGTTCCCTACAATACATCCCGTAATATATATATACGTACGAATTCACCGTCCCGACGGATTTAGATTTATTGCGTCCGTACGGAGAGGATACGCCTTATTCGCATTCAAACTTCTCCGGCGCTTTTCCGAATATCGAACGGCGGCGGCAATCAATACGTTTGAAAAACGTCGCGTTTAAATTTATCGTCCTCGCGAAAATAACCAACTTCCAACAACAAAAACCAATTGCCGCTAAATGATAAAATTTTCGCTACTATTGGGAGGCGAATCCCCCACGCGCACGCCGCGATTTTCCGGAAAACTCGATTCGATAATTATCGTACCGTTCTTTTTTTACTATAGGCCGACCGAATAGGAACCCTCCCCAAATCACGGTTTTTCGTCCCTTTTTTCCCTGTCGTTTGTACGTCGACGATTATTAGCGTTGTTGTTGTTGTCGTTATTATTAACTCGTTCTCCGCTCCGAGAGGGACAAACGTCGTCGGTTCTTTTCCTTTTAACGGGTTGTTGTTTCTACGCCGCGTTATTCGTCAGTAACGTTTTAACGCCGGTGCGTTGAATACGATACGTAATTAATTCGATTACGTTTTCGACGTACCCCCCCCCCCCCATTATAATCGTCAGCGTTAAAGACAACGCGGATGGTTTTCGAAAAATACCGAACGATTCGATAACGCGACGGGGAAAAGTCGAAATTTCTTTACGCGTAAACGTCGCGCCGTAGTGATACGGGTGGTACTCTTTGGTAATCGAACGAAGTCGAGATAAACACGCAGGCACGAACGGTATTTGGATCGTTTGCCGCGTTGTGTTTGTCGTTCGCGATAATACGTTACGGTTATGAAAACTCCGTAACAATATTTGCCGTTTCCGCTATTTAATAGGTTCGGTTGTTCACGCGGCACGGACGGCGCGACGTTTCCAAGAATTAACGGCCGCGTACATTTGTCGTCCGTGTTCCGGAAAAAAAACCGTCCCAGTTACGAATCGCGTTTCGCGATGGTAGTAGTGGAGTTACCGGTTAAAAACGCAAAACGAATTCTATCGACGGCGGCGTCGTTCCATTATTGGTCCCCCACCATCTCGTACACGGGACGTATAAATTACGGTTGGCGCCGTTTCTCGTGTACACCGGACACACGACGAACACGGTTTATAGAGTGGTCCCCTCGTTCGCGGCCGTACGATTGGAGAGGAGCGCCGCGCGTGACCTCCCTGTCTGGTGAAAACTAATAATACGACGGGCGGTTTACCTCGCCGGTCGTGACGCGGATTGCCGAATGTCGTTCCGGGGCAATCTAATGAAACGTACGCGACCGTCGCGGAGAAATCTCGAAGTACGGCGGAACGCTCCGCGAATCGCGCCGTGCTGTGTCGGCGGTTGTGACCAATACCGAAATCGTCGTCAAATACCGATCGCTGCCGCGGCCACGTCGATTTCGTTCGTGTCCAGCCTATTGGCGTCGCCCGGGAGACAACAACCACCACACCGGCCGAATCGTTTCCCAAATACGCGGGGTTTTTTTTCGTCGAGCTTTTCTAGGACACGCGCTTCTGTCAACGTTCGCCGTTACTTGTCTACGTTTTTTTTTTTGTTTTTTTGTTTAGTCGGTTCGGCCGAAGATTTAACGAAACCGAACCGTCGTCCGCGTTTTCGTCGTCGTGCCATTAGCTACCGGGCGGTTCGACGACGAAACAACAATCGCGAATGGAATGAATCGTACGAAAGTTGTGCACGCACAAACGGTCGCTCGGCATTCGCCGTCGTAACGTGTTTGCGTAGCGACTGAGCGTGACGTGCGTAACAATAAATAGCCTCCGTCCGTTACGAGCGAAACGTTTTTTTCGTTATCGAATAATATTGTTCGGGTCGATTCCGACGATTTCCGTCGTCGTTATTGAGAGTTAACAGCCCCGCGAACGAACAAACCCCCGGCCTATCGAATGTCGATAGTTTCTCGATAGCCGAACGGGTGGATCGCATTCGATTTGGTCAATCGGAAAACGATGCTCGTATTCTCTCCGGTCCGTGTACCCGTTTTGTTACCGAAAATAATTCGTTCGAACCGTCCGAATTTCCACGCGAGAGACACATATTCGTCGACCGTACAACGAATAACGTTGCCACGACGCGGAAAACCTAACACTGTCCTCCCTGTTCGCGCGCCGTAATACGTTTCGGTTGTTTATGTTTTTTCGTCGTCGATAATTCCCGGGAAATAAACACGTGCTACGCCGCGGCGCGTGTGGGTACGAATTTATCGTGTTACCGGTTCGTACGGTCAACTCCCGGGCGTTTATTCGGATTTCTCGTTCGTTCGTTCTGGCTGATCGTCGGGCAAAAGTTTCGCGTTTATCCGAAATCGCGCGTGCGCGATATAAGTATACCGCCGGAATAATACGATAATGTCGTCAACGATCGCGTTCGTCGTCTCCATTGTCAATAATAATGACTATGTCCGTCCTACGTTTTTAAATTCGCGAAATTCGCTCGGACACGGCCGCGCATTTTTCGGTTATACCGCGCGAATACCGTATAATAAAGTCCGTACCGGTGCGGAATTGTTTTGGCGATCCCTCCACTTACCTCCCCTTTCACCCCCCCACACACACACACTCCACCACAGGATACTGGGCGTATTTCGTCGTTATTATTGCCGAACCGACCCATCCCGTCCCTGGGTGTTGGTTTTATTGGTGGCCCGTCTCGAAGTGGTTGGTCGTAGAATACGTACAACACTGCCCGTGTACTGGGGGACGACACCGTCGCTTTAATCCGCCGGTCGGTTTTATGTTCCCGTCGCGATAATATTCGATTAAAAACGCGAAATCGTCGTCGAGACGGTCGTACGACAATCGGAAGAGAAATTACTGTCCGTGAAGAAGCGGTCGGCATAATTAAAGGTTTCGCCAGAAATAAAATGCGAGACGGTCGTTGGTCAGAATACGTATATATATATAGCGAAATCTCTCGAGTCGCGTATAAATTATATGCTCAATAGTCGGCGTATAAAGGACATAACGCTTATGGTACCGTATTATTACGATTGATACATTCGGATCGATTTTAACGCGATCGCCTTTTTCCTTTAGGAATCTACGGGGCAACGCCTAGTCAATACTCGGATGTTGCCGGCCTACGTGGCGGAAATTCGGTTAAAGATATTATATTAAACCGAGAAATACGGTATTGTTAACGCGGATTCGCGTGTCGCGTTAATAATCGTAAAACGACCGGGCATCGTTCCAGATCGACCGCGATCCGGGCATAGACGTTAAAATACGAGTATTTTTCGTTTTTTTCGTCTCCAAACTCACATACACCCCCCCTCTCTCACCACGGGCGTAGTAATAGTCGTTCGCGTTATTCGTTAAATACGAACGTAATTCGCTTTCGTGTTTTGATCTTCCACCCTCTCACGAGCGCGTATATTTATTCTCGTGCGATTCCGAAGCATTACGGTGAATAGCGAAGGGACGGATGGTTTGTGTGGGGGGGGGTAAATACATTGCGCACCTTCGAACGTACGCGAGGTTTTTTCCACGCCCTTAGTGGAACGTCGTTAATGGCTATTACTTAGAGAGCTGGTTAACCAAAACCCCGTGTACTTAAAATTACAAACTTGCCCGGCTGTCATTCGACTACGAACTAACTTAAACGCTGCGGCGGACGTGGCTCAAATATTATACGCGAATCCATCCGGGGGAATTCGTAAAGGACCGCGCGTTGCCGTCGCCATCGAACTCGTGTAATAATGAACGTTCCTCGCGTTCGTCAGGCGCGTCGACGCGGTTTTATCGTTACCGTTAATTAATACGAACGTGTACGTTTCGACGGAATTGTATTCCCGGGTCAATAGACCGGCGGGCATTCCGTTTTTAAACGGATACGTTTTTTAAACGCGTCGTATTAAATTTGGCGAGCGCGGGAAACGGAAAGCGGAATATCCGTTAACGAGAGAGACACTCGAAAGGCCACTTTGGGTGGCTCTTCTCCGCGTTATTCTTCGTTTAATAATTTTCCCCTTTTAGCCCTCCCGCTCGAACAACGCAACACGGATGTACTCGATCATTTCGTTCCCTACTTCGCTCGCTCGCGGTTCGCTTAAAAATTCAACAACGCGTCTTATGGGATACGCAAGTACCGCTAATAATGCAATCTGCTGCATTCCCTCGTCGTTCCACGTCGATTTTCCTAACCTGGTCTATGCGACTGTTCGTCGTGTTTCTCGTTCGATTTATAACGAAATAACACTAAGAGCGAAAACATCGTTTATCTAAATAATTATTATCTATTATTGGTTTTATCGTTTTCGGAGACGATGTAGTCGCTTTTATTCGTCGGCGTCGTTCGACGAACTATCCGTAACGGTCACACCGCGCTCGCCACTTGACAGCCCGATACGCAACGTAAAATCCTATCGGTGAGCAGCTGTCGGTAAAAAAAAAAACATATCCCGGCGGGAACTATTCGCGTTTTTACGTCCGAAATATAATTCGCCTGTCCGATCGATCCGTCCGCCGGTTCGATTGATATTTGACGGTTGATGTTACGTTTTTTTTTTTTTTCGTTTTGTTTTAGTCGAAGAACTTTTGTGCTTAGCCTCGTGGAAAGACGGCTCGACCAAGTACATGATCGGTAAACTCGAGCACACGCCCACGTCGTCCGACGAAGACAAGTATCGTTGTTTCGTGGTGGGCAAATCGAACGGCGGTTCGTTCGAGATGGCCCAGTCCGGCGACGCGACGTGTAACGGTATGTCGTCGCCCACTGACGGGTCCAGAACGATGAAGTTCACCAGAGGTAAGGGCAACACGTTTGTTTCTCCACCGTCGCCTACCCTCTTCGAATGTGTAGGCCGTATCGTATGGTCCGATAGGAGAATCGTCCTCGCGTAATATCTCGGATTCAATTATAAAACGACGGCCGGAGAGTTACGCACGTTTTTCTGTACGCCGTAGTAAAAGCGCGATTGCGAATATCGCGGGACCTGTTACGCGTAACGAATACTATCCATCTGGGCGTTCGCGTAATGTGTACGACACGATATCGCCGCGACCACGACGTATTTAAACGTAATAAATTGTCGTTCGCTTTGAACGCGTCGATCCCCTCCTCCTCCCCACTCACCGAGTGTTTCGTACTCTAAAAAAGCAATTTCCGAGCCGACCGAAAAGCGTTTTTCGCGTCCATTAACGACAACCGGACACCGCGGGTAGGGGGGGGGGCCAACTCGCGTCGTCGGACGCCCCTGATTGTCGTTCCGCATTGTCGGTAGTTTCCGTGAAAATTCTAAACGTAGTGAAAATACGTGCACGTTGTCGGTAAATCGTCCGCGAAATCCCCGACGGTGTGTACACCGATCGACCGGAAATTATTCCGAATATTCGTGCGGCGGCGCATAGAGAGTCCAATCGCGACGTTCTCTCGTTCGTGTTCTCCCACAGCCCCGATAGGTTTTACGGGCGAAAACATTTACTTCCGATGCGTGTTATTCGTTTTGTTCCCACCAACAATACCAATGGCCATGTTTACCTATATTATTGGCCAATCCCGTCCGGCTCGCGTTTGTTTTATCAAAAACCGTTTTTACGCGACGTCCCTAGAAATACTTGATTGAATCGAGCTCCGCTTAGAATCGTTTTTCCCGTACATATTTCGAAAACGATTTATCGCCCGCTCGAATTTATAATCGAAATACGACCGTGTAATACGTCTTACGCGGAGATTAACGAAACAATACCCAATGTCCAAAGCCGAGTATCCCGGTATGTCGTCCGGTCTTCTTATTTATTACGCAATCAGTTACGTATGTATGTATATAAATTATTCGCCGAAACCGTTATCGATTTAACGTTTTGATTTGTTCGCGTATCCGCGCGGTTATATCTTCGTTCATATTTCCGACAAAATAACGAATTTACCTCGTTGTGTTCGAACGCGCGTTACTGAATGTCCATTGAACCGAAGAAATCGAATACAATTTCGTTACGAAACACAAAACGTCTTTCAAAAAGAAAGTCCCCGACGACAAATTCGCTCTTAGTAGTCGCTCGGCGCAGACTATTCAAAAGTGTTCGAATAAAATACGTTTGTAATTTTATTATTATTCGTAACCAGTATACGTTTTATGTGACGTACAATTCGTTTGGCGTTAGTAATCGTCTTTCGTCACAAGTTCGAGATATATATATATATATATATATATATATAAATTCAACGTATTTTTATTGGACTTAAAGGACTCGTATCGTTTTAAAAAAGGAATTTATTCAATATGCGCGTTCCCGATTTTTTATTATTATTACGCGACTTAGGTAGGTACGATATTTTCTCAAAAGCTTTACGGCACCCAAACGCTTTCTACCGCGTGTTGTGTATAGTCGTGACACGAAAGTCTCATCGAACGGTATTACATAATAGTCTTTAAAACTTCGCCGAACCCGAGTGTAATGTTATTTTTCCGTGTATACCTAAAGAGTGCTGCGTCCGTACTTACTAAATGTCTTAAAAAAAAAAAACTTCGTGATTTACGACACCCTCAAAACCGAGTGTCGCGCGATTGTTAAAAAGTTTTCGCGTAAGTAACTTTTTCGGAACCGTAACTAATGTCTGGCAAATTAATTCTTTCGAAGAACGATAACATTAAACGTCCGGACGACGTTAACCCCCCGGGGAGGGGTCATTGTGGTAGAAAAAATATGACGTCTAAAGAAAAACGCCGTTTATAAACCCGTTCGTTTAGCGTATTTCGGAGGAAAAAAGTGTCGATTGTAATTGATTTCCAAGCGATTAAAAGCGAATGGAAACGAATCGCGTTCAAACACTGTCGCTGCATTCACCACTACTTGTCGCCCCGATATCCATTCGAACGCGCGTCTCGGAATCTAAATAGTTGCTCGGTGTGTGTGTGTATATATACGTGTGACGCGTAAAAAAATGTACGTTTCGTTCAGTGTTTCCAACGCGAAAGGTCCGTCGAATTCATTCTTCTCCTGTATACGCGCGCGGCGGAAAAGCGACCGCCGCCGCCGCCTTATATCTTTAAACGAAAAACGCTTAAAACTGCAAACTGTCCGCTATCGCGGACCCCACAACCCGTAATGACCGGTCCTGATAAGAACTTTTTTGGATTTGTCGTAAAGTTTACGCGGTAACGGTGTCGCGGCCGTATTTCTTTTCGATATATTTTCGCGGATTTCCGATGTAAACTTATATTTAATTTGCCAACGCTCGAAGTTTATATTGTGCGCGCGTGTGCGTTATCAGAAGGGAGGACGCAAACAGTTGGAAAACAAGCGCGTTTCGCGTATATAAAACTTGACGACGATGACGAGTCCCGGCCCGTATTTGTCAAACCCGAATTCTATTATGTACAACGACGACTACTATTACTACCACTTCTACTACTACCACTTTTACTATTATATTACTGCGGCGGTTGTGTGTGTGTGTGTTTTCGGTTATCGCGCGCGTTCTCGCGCACAAACTTTTACATTACGCGAGTGAATACAAATTGCCCGGAGATTTTCGATTTTTATTTCGAACACGTTTCCGTTTCGTAAATCTGCCCGCCGCGTAGATTTCGGATTAGAAACCCCCGACCGGTCGGTATACATATTTCCTCACCGCCGGGGCGCCTTTGCCTATTTTTATTAGTCGCGCGTGTCGCGTTCGTGCGCCTCGCAACAGTCGCGCTCTTCCGCCCCTCCCGTATACCGCCGGGTCGCGCGTATATTATATTTATATCGATCTTCTTCGCTCGCCCAGCTCTCCCACACGTACGCCAAACGTCGTCCCCCCCCTACGCCCCTTAACCATCCACCCGCCCGTCCCCGGACCGGCCGAACCCGTCGACCTGTACGTACCGTTCGCCGCGGACAACACGCGCTCGCGTTTTTCTACCACCGTCGTCGCGTGCGTTCCCGGCTCGGCGTATTATTATCCACACGCCCGAACCGTCCGCGGTTATAGCGGTAATAGTGCTGTGCACACGCGTTTACTACACGACGACCTCGCCGAATCCGCCACGGTTGTTGCGTCGGGCGGCCAGGCGCTTTGCCGGCGGACGGAGCCCGCGATTTCGGGCACGTGTCTGGCGGCGTGTCCATCTTCCGGATACGATTCGGATCGCTGGATTACACCGTATCGGGAAACCGGAAATGTTCGCGCTCGATCGTGTGTGCGCGTTGTTTTTGCGTACACGTTCGGCGTTATCGATTTGATCGCGTTTTGGTTATATTTTTCCGGTTTTGTTTTTTCGCTAACGGGACGAATGATTAAATAAAAGCGATTTTATCGCGTCGGGTTCGCCGAAAACCTCTTCGCGACGAATATATAACGTATACTAACAACCGTCCGGTGGTCCGTTATCGGGCCGCGTATACGGTACCTCGACGATTTTCGATAAACCGCGCGATTAACTTAACGTGGTCGCCGCGGAACGGATTAGCTCGCGTAAGCGTCGGCTAAGAGCCGACGTCGAAAAAAACACCCCGGCACGAACTGACGCGATAGAACCCCCCCGCCCGTCGGCGGTAACGCGCGCGCGTACGTTCGAATATTTGCGGCTATAGTAATAGTATATACGACTAACGTTATCGTAGCAACGAAAAGCGTAACGAATTAAATAATATATGGCGTTCGATTAGTTGCTGCACGTCGTCGTATATTAGTAGTGTTCTATCCGTAGAACGGTCACGTTTGTTTCGCCGGTACCCCACCGCCGCCGTGTACGTTTTTTCGTGTACGTTTCGTAATAACAAACGAGCAAATAGCTCGCCAAACTAAAAACGCCGCTACGCAGGTTTGGTGTGTCGGATTGACGCGTCCTGTAGATCGTTCGCCCGTGACGGTTATTAATACTACACGCGTGTGTGAAACGAAAACGGTTTGGTCGTTCCGTCGCCCTCGTCGCGTAAATTACCACCGTATACAGGCGCGCGTGCGACGACGCCCGTACGTGTTGTTGTTGTACGGCTGCCGGGCAAAATCGGCACGCGACTAGAGGTTATTAAAATCGAACGCCGTTATGCGCGTGTGTTTTTTCAACCGCGTCTTTATTTAAACGACCGGTAGTCTTAATATAAATCCGATGGGGAGACCGTAAATAATACGCGAGTAATGTACGTACGCGCGATAAATCGCGTCCGATTTAGCGTTCGTCGTAATGGAAATATCGAGTCCGTCGTCGGTGGAGCGAAGCGAAATTCCCACCGCGGTTTTAACTGACGGCGAACCGTCGTTACGTCACCGTCTATACGCGCCGGCGGCATTTTCATAGTTCGCGTAACGCGGTCGGGCACGGTATTCGCGACCAATTCCCGGAGTGCGTGCGGTGAGGGAGGGGGGGGGGTTCAGTTACCGTGTTTGGCCGGACGAAAAACGTAACCGCCGCACGAGCGATTGGATGACGACGACGGTGAGCGCGCGGGTGGACAGAAACGTTCGACTCCGAAAATCGATTATCGAAACAATATGTCCGTGGTACGCGGATTTGTCTCTAAACGCGCTATTCGTTCGCGGCCGGAGACCGATATTTCATCTCCGTATCACGAATTTCGGCGGTTACTATGTTCCCCCCCCCCCGTACGCTCCGAATTCGGCGAAATCTCGCACCAAACGTCGTCTCCCCCGTCGTTATAAGAATAACCGCACCGCCGAACGTATTCGGGAGACGGACGACGGTTTTTACCGCGCTATAGTGGAACTAGTAGGAAGGCTACCTCAACGAAACCTCTATGACGGCGAAATCGGGCGCGACTTATTGAAAACGACCCTCGTGTAATACGCACGGCGGGTTGTGTACGCCCCGTAGTAGTGGTAGACCCTTTGCTCGGCCCAAGTACGGGTTAAGTCGTACGTAGTACGGCTTCGAGCGTGTCCAAGACGCCTATAATGTCTGGCGGGTTGCCGATAAGTAGTTCTAGCTGGCGAACGGAGCACGTCTAGTCCGTTCGCGTGTTTGTACTAACCTCTCGGCTTTGTCGATAACTTCGGTTCACGACGGACGGACGCGATGATGGCCGTCGAACCGCAATATTTACAACGACAACAATACTTACTCCCCCAAAACAACCGGCGTGGTGTTGTAGAGTAGTTCGCGTTAACAATGCGTTCTAGACGTTCGTCTCCCGGTCAGTGCGCGCCGCGTAGGACCGTTAAACCGAAAATCGTCGTTTCGTGGTTAACCGAAGCGGCGCAGTTTTATACCGCGGAAACCCGTGCCCGTGTCGGCTCCGTGCGCCCAAATTCGGCGGTAGTGTGTTCGGGAAATGTCGCGGGACGGAAATTCGACACGAACGTCGTTTTACCCGTTGATTTTCCTCGGGCGTCGTGAACCGAATGATTTACGGCGGCGGCCCGTCTGTGACCAATATATCGGTGGTCGTGTCGACACGGCCGCGATCGGATAATAAACGCTCGTTGGGTATCGTGAGCGTAGTTTTCCGGTCGGTTTTCAATACGCGTCGTAGTGGCGAACCGACTTCGTCCCTATTCAAACGTATACGCGGAATACGTATCGTGCATACGTCGTATAAACGTAACGCAATGTGGAAACACGAGCCGGGAAATGAAGGGACAAACGTGATTGGTTACATACGGTAATCGTTATAATTTCGGAAATCGATTTAGATTCGGAATGTTGGCTAGTATTTGAATACAAGCGTTTACCGTTATCCGAGGGTACGTCGGAGAACCCGTTTTTGTTACGAAAAGAAATGATCGATTTCCGGTTTAATACGGCCAAACGTGGTGTTTTTCTACTTGACCGTGTTACGCGACGTTTATAAAACGGTTATAATTCGCGCGTACATTTAATTATTATAAAAATGCGTATATTTTACTTAAAAGTTCCAACGAACCGCTGTATATATATATATATATATATATATATATATATATTTAAAAATAGCCCGCCGACGTGACGACCGTTGTTGTTGTTAACGCGTTTACGACTTATGGACGCCCGCTGTTCGGAAATTAATACGTCGCTCTCGAATTTCCAATAAAGAAATATCGGCGACGTGTACGTATAATGCACGCCCGATAACACGTCGGGAGTCCGTCGTCTCCCGGTTTTTCGTCGAATTACCGATTGATTCGAAGCCAATCGCGATCTGTGTGCGTATATAAATCGTTTATTTCGTCTTCGCGCTGTCTTTCGTTCGATACACCGGCACAATGGTCCTCCGTACGCCACATATTTTCATCCTACCGGCACCACCAACACTGCACACACACACACGGCGTGTATTTTCGACACTCCGCGCCCCGGCGTAGTGTGTATCCGCCACAACACTCGCCCGTAACGAACGTTCCTTTTTCCGGCCGTTCCCGGTACGTGCCGCGTATTACATTACGTTCGGGGGGGGGCTATACGGTTCCGAAAACCGTAGAAACGAAATGCGAATACGACGCCGTCGTTTTTCCCGTCCGCCGAAACAATTATTATTAGTTCGTACGCGCGTGTAGTACATGAATGTGATTATTCACCGTCCGACCGAATAATCCGGTGAAATAAATATAATCGGGCGTGTACGTACGGGGCGACGTGGCCGGATTGAATAGGGGAGGACGATAGAGAGAGAGAGAGCGACGCGAGGAAAGGAAAAAAATGTCGTCCTCTGTGGTGTGAAACTTTCGTACCGTTCGCACGTAATCCTCGCCGAAACGTACGGCGTTCCTCCAAACGAACAATTAGAAAGGGTCCGACGTGTTTCGATTAATCGTTTTCCGATATTTTGTTATTGGCGCGCGTTCTCCGAGCGTGGACTTAATCCGAATTAGTTTCGATCCGTCGACCGACGCGCGCTATACCTGCCGCCTCCTGCCCGATTTCTTCTATATTCCCACCCGTCCGCGCTAGTTCGTCGATTTTCGATTTCGTTTCGTGATCGAAATGTCGGCGATGGCGAACACGGAGACCCGGAAACGCGTAAATTACTACCAAAAAAAAAAAACAACCGATCGTATCGCCCGAAAATAAAACTCCCGTTGAACGAACGAACACGGTAGTGCAAAAGGTCCAATTAAAATTAACCTAATCGGGTGGTTCTTTTTGTTGTTGTGTCGTTTTTTCGTTCGCGTGGGTATATAATAAACGCGTACTACTTCACGCTCGTTATTCGAACTTACGAATACGAATGATATTGTTTTTTTTTCGAACTTCGTTCGCGTTTATTTACGTAAAGAAAAATTGATATTTAAATTTAATTACCGTAAACCCCTTTTCAAAGCGTTTTAATTCCTTTTTTTCCGTTTAATAATGCAAATAATAGAATTCGCTTTGCATTAACTTAAACTCCAATCTCGCGTATTAATTTGTCAAAGAGCTTAAACAAAAACCGTCGACTACACCACCGTGGCACTCCTCCATACAGCCGGCGAATGTACGCGGGCTTTTTTAATACCGTTAATTGGAATTCCCTTTATCGCCGGCGACCCATAATTTACCGGCGTAATATTGTCGTTCCGGCTTGATACACAAGAATGAATTTTGATTTCGCAAAATAAACGCGAAGTAGAAACAATATTAAAACCGGGCGCGTCAAAACGTAAATCTGCCGACATTGTAACAACTACGACGCCACTTCCTGTGTGAATATTTCAACGACGTCTTAATAAATAACCCGTCGACTTTTCGACTAATTAATAATAGCGGACATTTGGGAGTTGAATATTTTATTGGCGCGCGAGTTTTTCTTTTATGTATACTAGAAAACTCGGTTAATTACAACCGGCCGATTAATACTTCGTCAACGTAGAAAAAACCTTATAACCGAAGCCAAACCGTAAAACCGACATTAAAAACCCTCTTCGGGTTCTCCTAACCGCTATATATGTTACCGTCATACCGGACGGGGAAGAGTATATATTGCTTAAACCGCGAAGACATTTTATTTGGCTTTTATGGTTGTGACGTCGTTGCGGGGGCACGGGTTTTACGACTCGTGTTTGGAAAAGAAACATTCGCCCGAGAATATCGGCGGTGGTGGTGGGGTCTTTCGCCGACAAATTCAATTAATCTGACGTATATTGGCGTCTTTTCTCGATAGCGCCAACGACGGACCCCGCGTTGTCGTCGTCGGGACTTTCGCCGACCGACCCGCCGGTGGTGTTTCAACAGTGTCACTCGGTGGTGGACAAAAAATAAGAAGGGTCGCTTGTTTAAATTTCAATAAACATGGTTCGCTATTCGTTTGTTCGTTTTCCGAACGCGCCGAGGGTTCTTCGGGAGGGAAAAAAGCAGTTTTAGCGTTTTTCTCCCCCTTCCTCCTCCTCCCCTGACTGGCTGACTGGTAGTAACTTCGTAATATAGGAATGCGTGTTCCCCTCATCGTTTTCCACTTCAACGTTGTTCCCATCGCCAGTTATATTGTACATACGGCAGTCGCGATAAAAAACACGATAATACTTTTTTTTTAAACTTAACGTATTCTCGAGGACCGTTTATGTAAAATATCTCGAAATGCGCGTCGTCGCGAAATTGTTTATCGCCCCAAACCCTTACCCCTCCCCTCCTCTCCCCCGTCGCTACCCGTCCAGGAAATGGTCGTCGTTTCGAGCGCCTTTTCGACAAAAGCCATTTTCGCTGACCCGCGAACCGCGTAAAATATTCGAACGTAACGCCGTCGAATCGTTTCCGACTACACGCGGTACGGCTAATAGCCGATAACTCCGTAGTACGTTTATTAAACGGTTAAAACAAAAAGACCCTGTCGAACTTCGCCACGAACACGTTCGTTCTAGTCGAGTTTCAATATAACGGCGCGTTGTAGCGACGCCGTAAAAAATATACCGTCGTTTTTGATCGTCATAACGCGCAGTTTCCATCGACTGAACCGAAATGATTCGGCGTACCCGTCCGTCCCTGCTACCCCCTACCATCGGTGCAGTCTTCCGACAGACATTGCGAACGAGCTCTTGAAACTTAATCACGGGTAATTAATAGTTAATTGAACAACGACCCTCTTTCGCGTGTCTATTATGTACGTTACGTGTACGACGGGATAAACTTGCAGGTTCTCTGTGTCGCGGTCGCCCCACCCATCCCACTGCTACATAATGTATAATGCGGCAATCGAAAACAATTTACCGCCGTCGACTTGTAAACGACCGTGTTTGTCGTCGGCGGCATATGTGGCCCCCTCGGATATCGATTTCTCCGGAAAGAATGATTGTTAGCTTTCGGACGGGAAGGAAAAGACGGACGATAACGTCGGGCCGTTGGTGAGGGTTAGCGTTAACAGGAGGTGGTAACGCGTAGCAGTGGTAGTGGTTAGATACATATATACTCGTGCGCGTGTGTGTGTGTGTGTGTGTGTGTGTGTGTGTGCGTGTAAGGCGAGTGTACGGTTGGACGTGGGCCAAACTTCGTATACGACGACGATGGTAGTGACGGGGGAGAGGGTGTACGTATGTGTGTGTGATAAGTGTCCCTAAGGCGGAAACGATACGGGCGCGGGTGGAAGGTTGCGAAGCGACGGATGGAAGGGACCATACATAGTGTTCGTGGGACGGCGGGGGAATGGTAGAGGATCCCATTATACGAAATTAAACATTCTCCACGGCCAAAGGGTCTTTATCGCTGGCCCCCGACCGTGTCGAGGGCGATCGGTGTCGGAGGGTGGAATACGTCACAACCTACGCAATCGGAATGGACGAGATAAGTACGTGCCAGTGGATTGTATCGTAATAAATGAAGCGCGAAATAATATAAACGCCTTGGCCAGGCCATTTATACGTACGCGCCACACCACACACACACACATACATATATATAAACGACGGTATAAGTGGTTATTTTTGACGACGGTGTAGGGTGATACGAACTTCGGTACAGCGATGTTGTGACCTGTCGGCCGGCGATAACGCGTGTTCTCTCCACGACCGCCGGTGGTCCCCCTGCCAATGATCGAAATTAAAAAATAAATAACGTCGACCGTGTCCTCTGCGCGTACGCCAGTAGTCGGTCGATATATATATATACAGGTGGGTAGTGCGCGTGTCGATACGCGTCGTGCGCAATATAATTTACAAATTCGTTTAAAAACGTTACGTCGTCGCGTCGTCCCTTTTTTAATTATCGTTGAGAAATTCGTTAGCACGGTTAACCTTATTTCCGGCGCGCAAGTGCCGCTGCAACATTAATGAATCTCCGATACGAACGAAATGTCATTATGATACCTTGTACATTAGTTACTCGAACGTTAATTGTTTTAAAATAATGAGAGTCGTCGGGCGCGCGCAAAGAATCCGCCGTCCCTATTATTTGCCGAACAATAAATAACGGTGTGTGCCGTTGTGAAATAGAGCGGTGCGCGAACGGGGCCGCCGCCGGCCTTTAGAAATAAACCAATATGGCGGGCGGGGGGGGCGACAACAATTTTCGAAATTGTCGCGATGTACGGTTATTGTTGTAGTAATCGCTGCACTTTTGTGGTTGTGCTTTTGACGTTAGTTTATTTTTCGAAACGCTCGTACGATATTATTAATAGCCGAGATCGTTGCGCGGACGAAAATCGTCGATTTACGTCTCGGAAACAAATGTACGACGCGCCCCTCCTACCCCCCCCCTCCCGGGAATCACGCGAATTCGTCGGTATTTCCTTTAAAAACGTTTTCTTCGCGTCCGACGACTTCCAAGCAATCGCGGTGCGTCGTTCTCGGCAACGGCCGACGTTCGTCCTGTCCGCGCCCAACCAACCACGCGCGTAATTATAAAACGTCGGCTGTGGCTACTCGGACGTCGTCGGGCTATTCGGCCCGATTTATTTGTACCGTTCGCGTAAAAACCGTGTTGACGTGTTTCAACAACTTTAAATTGACCATTTATCTCCGGCGAGTCGCCGTCCCCTCCGCTACGCCCCCTCCGGCCCCGTAGAAAACTTATTGTTCGCGGCGTGCGTGTTTTCCCGGGCGGGCCTCCTAAGCTCGTTGTGTCCGTCTGTGTGCGGCGGCGACGACGTTAAGGTGCGCCGGGCAACGAGTGGGGGAACGGTGGTGGCGCACATCGGACCGACAATTAAACGTAAGCCGCAAGTAGTAATTTGGCTGCTCGATCGGCCGGAAAGTTAATTGTTTCCTCCGGGCGACATGCGCCTCGCCCACCGGACGACGACCGCCGGAACTTAACGGCCGTCGTAAATCTTTTATTAGGTTCTCGGGTTTTGTGCGCGGAAAAACTTTTTATGGGGCACGTCGGCCGCGCGCCGCCACTAGTTTAATGATAACCGTGTAGCGGTGGTGGTTTTTGTACGTTTTTCGTAACGGCGCGAAGTTTGGCGCGAGGTGAGGAGGAGGAGGTGTGTTGTTGTTCGTTTCGTTTGGTTCTTTTTCACGCGTTTAGAGCGCGCGCGGACAACGCGAAAAGTCAACTGCTGGCCGCTCGTATACGACGGACAAATATTAAAAACGTACCGCCGCCACCGCCCGTTAGCGATTATTATTGGCGCGAATGTTCGCCCTCCCCTCTCTGTACCGTCGCCCGTCCGGGGGATGTTTCCGAACGTTCCGTATCAACGTTGGATACGCCGCCGGAACCAACGCACGTACGCGGACGCGTTGAACGAATCCGGTCCTCCACCGTATCTCACACCCCGAGTGTTGCGGTTTGCCTCCGTTGTCGCGTACACGGAACACAATTTCGCGCACGTCCGTTTTCGCCGGGCGGAAACATTTTACCGACGGCAATCGGGTTTCGGTTACATCATCTGCCTACTTACCTCCTCAATCCCAAACAACCGGGGGGGGGGGGCGTGTGTATACCTACGAGTACGACGCCCATACGCTTATCGTTACGCGTTGTCGGGTAGTTATTATCGTCGCCGCCGCCGCCGTCCTGACAAACGGGGCGACGGTGCGTTTTTGGGTACAAACACGAGTGGTAGTAGTGGTTCCGTCGGTCGCGACCGAATAATGTTTCGGGGTTGTACGGTACGTGGCCATTCCCTGCTCTCCATCCACCCAGAGCAACCGGTAAATAATCGTTATTCGCGCGTCCCTCGTGTACGAACGTCGTCGCGCTGCGTCCGTGTGGTTGGGGTAGAATATCGTTGCGCCCGTGTCCAATTTCCTCGAGTCGATTCCTCGCCGGTGGCGCGGTCGCGTGCCTAAATAAAATTCGTACCGAAATTCTAATAGGAAATCGGTAACGAAACGGGAACGGCCCGGGGTTACTCTGGTCCGCAAATTTCGTTCGCGACGAACTCCTTAAACGACTCCTCTTATTACTTACTCGTATTAAACGGCGGGCTTTAATTGAATCCAACGTCGCGCGAAATGATACACGTGATGATGTGGTCGGCGGGCGGTCCACCCGTTCGATAATGGCGTCGGAATCGGCGTCCATATTGTTGAATGTAGGTTGAAGAGAACGCCGCCGCCACCACCTAATCGAACTAAATAACAAACAAAAACGTTACGGAATCGAAACGGAGAGTTCGTGCCCGAACCGTGTTCGGCCCCCCGCGAAACCACCGGCCGTGATCACAGTCGTGAAATGTGTTTTTTATGCTAATCGCGCCGCGTTTTTTTCTAGAATTTCGAAAACGTCGAGAATTGTTTGCCGTCGTAACACGTACGTGTAACGTATAATACGTTCGGCATTGGCGAAACACGCACCGGCAGTTACAGCGGGACCATTATTTCGGGCGCGCGCCATTAGCGGAAACTGTCCGGTAATCGAACCTAATGCCCGCTGGCTGGTTTCCGACCATAATAATAATTACCGTAGCGCTGCCTGGATAATGATTATTGTCGGTTTTGTGCGCGCAACGCGCGTGTTCGGTGGCCGGCCGACAACGGAGAGAAAGACTCGTTAGTGGCGGGGATCATCGACCGACCGATCGTCCATCAACGTTGATGAGCGCAAAAATTGTTAGGTTCTTCTGGGATTCGCGGGCTGCCGGGTTTTGGGGAGGGGGGGGAGAGTTGGAGAAAGAAGGGACCAGACGCTTTTCATTTTCGCGTCCCGTGACGGGCGAAAGTCGATCGACCGACGGACAATAATAAGGTGATGGGTATGTATGTATGTGTAGGGTGTGATTCGTTGACATACGGCTGGGGGTGGGGGGTCGTACGTTTTACGATTCCAAGGCCCACAACAATTGCCGTCGTAAAAAATAAGCGTCCTAATTACGTGTTATATTAATAATCGGCGAGTAAAATTTTAATTACACCCGCCACCCGGATTCGAGTAAACCGCGTGTGATCCCCGTGTGGTAGATTGCCTAATTCCCGGTCGGTGGTGTTCGAAATTCGCGATCGCCGCCACTTTTGGAACGTCGGCGGTTTTTCGTCGTTGTCGTTCTTATTCCGAACTACGCGCGCGTCCCGTTCACCGCGATTTCGTAACGGAATTTCCGGAAGACGTATTCTCGCGTAAAAACCAAACCACACGTGCGTGTGTTACGCTGCTTGCTCGGCCGTTCGTTTTGTTTTTTTACGTTATAGGTTGTTGAAACGCTACAACGAGTACGATTTCGAACCGCTATACTAACATATAATACGTTTTTATGTTTATATATGTAACTAAAACGAAAAATGTGACTCGACGGAGATTGATTCTTTTTTTTTGGATTTACTACCCTCGCGTGGTGTTGTCTACAATTTCATATCCCTCGTCTTTATACGTAATCGGTTTATAATACGTTTTACGTCCTGCGGAACCGTAAGTCTGTATTATTAATCGATTCCCGTCAGAAAAGTTACCGATTTTATTTAGAGAGACGTATTTATTTTACTACTTACGACGGAATCGTCGTACACGTTTTCCTCCTCCCTTCCCCACACGCGCGCGCGCGCACACACACACACACACACACACACACACATACACTTCACTCCGTGCGCGGTGTTCGCGGCAATCGGCGGCGGTGAATCTAATCCACAGAATTATACGCACTTTTGACGATTAATTGAATTCGACGCGCCCGGTGACACTACGGACGTGATTTACCGAGTTAATTACACCCCTACTATTTGGACGTTCTCGTGCTCTGTTCGTGAAAAGCTTCTCGATTCTCGTTCGATATTAAACGAGAACGTTCGCTTTCGAACGCCGTTATTTGTTGTGTGGTTACGTAAAACGGTTTTTTTTCCCCCAGACGTTCGGCTTTTTGCGCGGCCCCCGCGTGAGACCGTCGAAGTAATTTAAACGTTCGTTCATTTTGGCCAAACTGAGCCCGACCATTGACCGAACAACAAATAATCCGCGTCCCGTAGTAAGTATATTCGGGACGTTTTCGTAACGACGTGTCGTTTTGTCGCCAAAATAGCTAACGGCGTTCGCGTTGCCCCGTGGGTGGGGGGTTACGGTGACGGCGTACTTCGACCGTGCGCCACGAGAGACGTTCGCGCGCGTTCGGCGTTCGTTTAAATCAATGGAAACGTATCGATTACTCGAACGGGGCATAAATACATTTTACAACACCCCTCGTAAACCACTCTCGCTGTAACGACGAAACGGTTCCGGTAAGCGCGTTAAATATATATATATATATATATATATATTACGAATTCCGTTGGTCGGCGCGAAATTGCTCCGCGATTTTATTCGTTTTACACATTTTCGTGGACCGTCTTTTTGCGCGCGTACGTTGAATATTT
>JAIPRN010002398.1:0-31260 GCA_025469175.1 Geopemphigus sp. TES_GeoC_2020
CACCCAAAAAAAAAAAAAAAAAAAAAAACGGAAACGTTACGCGCGTAATACACGTAAGACAAACAAAAATTGTTACATTCCCAAAGTGGACGTACAATTATTCCTACACCGTCGAGTCCGTGGGTTCTTTTGTCCGATTAAAAATATTACGTTAATTACGAACGTACGTGCGTGTTTTATAACGACGTAACGACGGACGTTGGATTATAATTAATAATAAATACCACGATAGTCGACTGACCGATGACTGGCGATTTAGTCGGGTTTACGTTTTAGTAATTCACTTTTTAGTGACGTCTATTGTCACGTTTTAACCGTTCCACGTAACACGAATCGTTTATATTCGTAAAAGAGTAAAAACGTTCTCGGTAAAAACCGTTGCGAGTGAAACGACACAGCGTCTTTGGAAAAACATAACCTTAAAGATACGCCCGTGTTGCCGCGATATGTAACCGCGTATATTAAATATTTAACGAAAACGCGTATACGTCTTGGACGACGAACTTAATTAGAATCCGGTAACGACGAATCGTGTTTAAAACCGGAACACGATGTTTGATCGATGTTATATTCGACGATCGATACAGTTCTTCGAAATTACATTGTTTACAAAACGAACGGACAACAGAAGGTGTAATTTGGAGCGAGTAGTTTTAATAGAATTCAACGGCTTATCGGACGTGTTTAATTAACGCGATAAATGTTCGCGAACGCGCCCGTTCGGGAAGAGAACGAAGGGGACCATTCGAATAATGAAAGCGGAAAAGACATTGAGAATGAGACGATTTCGATAAACGTCGCTATAACGATCGCGAAGTGATTTTTATCGGTACGGACCAATTACTACGACGCGCCCCGTACCCCGGGCCAATGGCGACCACCACGCTTCCAGTTTGTACCTTATCGTTTTTAATTAAACCGGAAACTCGAAACGTGTAAAACAACGTGGCGAAAACAAAACGCGCGCGTTTTCGGCAGGTTTCCGGATGGCGTTTCATTAAGTTTTATTTACGATATATTTGTCCGTCGCGCGCGGCTTTAAACATACGCGATTGCTGGGGGGAGGGAGGGGGGGCTAATGGTGCGACCACCGATGGCCGGAAGAAACTTCTCGGATTCTATTACGCCGTTTCGATCGACACTCGGAAATAACAGGAAAAGAAAGGGGGGAAGGGGGTGCGCAGGAGGAAGAATCGGTATTACGGGGCAAATAAGAGGCGAACCTCTCCTTCGCGCGTTCCCAAAAACTCGCGTAACGGAAAAAAACCCCGAGGGAAATGTAAACTTTCGTCGGTATACTTAATTAATCATACACGATTCGTTATAATAGACGTAGCGCGGGAATTCGTGCTTAATTAGGTCGCGCGAATATCTCGTACGGTTTGCTGTGACCGAGCCAGACAGACGACAATGAACGGCGAAATTCCCTCTGAAATAATAATGCCGCGCACGGATCGTGTCGTACACATTATATACGCGGAGGTGATTGGGAATCGAGCCAAAAATGTACAGAGCAAATTGACGCGGCTAACGGCGGGACCGTTTAAAACATTACGCGGTCCGGGGCATTTCGGGTGTAACACGCGGAACAGGTTTAAGGTCGTCCGGCGATTCCGATACGAAATAGAAACGCGGCGTAACGACGACGACAACGGCGACGTGGCGGTTGAATCGAACGGTTTTCGTCGCTCGGTAAACAAATACGGCGTTGTCGCCGTCGTTCGAATAAAACGCGCCGTAACGGCGAATCTGTCGAATATGGCGGTCGAAGAAAACACGCGCGGTACGATCGGTATATCAATTTCGGGAGGCGGTCCGTGTGTGGATTCAAAACAATTTCCAACTATTTGAGGTTATCGCGGGAGATAATTAATTGAAAGTTTCGTTCCGCCGTTGCCTTTCACCGCCGTAGCTTAGGCGCACGCCCACTAATTTTACGCCGCGCGTCAATAAATTACGATTCGAAACCGTTCGATTAGACGCGGCGGCGAGCCCGTTCATTTTTTTTCAAACTACGTATTCCTTCGACGCCGCTCAAAAGGAACGTATTACGTAACATATCGGCGCCGTAACGCTTCCGTCCGAAATGTCGAACAATAAACGTTTCGCGCGGCGGTGTATCTTTAATATTCGTTACAATATCGTATAGACCGGTGTGGTATGGCTTATAATCGTTATCGTAGATAATATTATAAGCGCTACTAATGAAAATGTCCGAAGTGTTCTGGGTAGCGGAGAAACGTAAATCGTTCGTACCCGGTATGATCTTAACGGGAACGTCGTTTAATAAATATTTCGTAAAACTCG
Organism: Geopemphigus sp. TES_GeoC_2020; assembly: GCA_025469175.1. Taxonomy (NCBI): domain Eukaryota; kingdom Metazoa; phylum Arthropoda; class Insecta; order Hemiptera; family Aphididae; genus Geopemphigus; species Geopemphigus sp. TES_GeoC_2020. The sequence goes on from JAIPRN010002398.1 coordinate 2,308, forward strand.
TTCGTTCAGAATCCAGTTTTCCGTATTGTTCTGTTAGCGTTCGTGCGCGAAATAAACGAGAAAATAGCCTTATTTAATACGAAAAGTTTCCCCGGTAAAAGTTTCAATATAACTCTTATTAATTTGTTTGTATTCGAAGAAACAACTACTACAATATATATATATAAATAAAATATCGACTCGTAAGCTTTTTTGTATATCGATAACGGTTTAGTTTACAACCCATACAACAATACTGACGATTGGCGACCGTGAAATTAATCACCCGATAGAATCGTACGCGCGTCTTACACGTTTTACTAAATCGATATAAATATATAGGACGTCGCGTTCTTACCTGCACTTCGTGCACGAGTTCTTGATCGTCGAGCAACACGATCTTGCAGTGGTGTGTCCGGGCGCTGGTGCAAAAACAACCCATGGTCACTGTTCTCAGAAAGCTCGCCGAATATATCTATAATTGAAAACGGAACAAAACGTTTAGGGTTACGTTCGAATTAAAACGGACTATACGGTTAATCTACGCGCACGTGTATTTTAATGATAAAAAAAAATTCGTTATTACGGCGTTTCGTCCGAAAAATACGTATATTAAACTCTTTGAAGGATTTATCGCGAAAGTATATTATTCCGGTTGAAAAAAATAATCGGGCAAACTTTTCGCCGGTTAGGGAAAAAAAGCCTTTGTTTGTATTCGTATGTTTTCGCGACCCTTGAGCGATTAATTTTTTTATTCGCTGAACCTATGGAATCATTTTCAATGAGCTCTCTAAAGATATTAAATACACCCATTATGTAAAGCATTTTTTCGCCCTTGGCGTTTTTAATTTTAAATAATGTTCGCTACGCGTTCGTTCGACGACTATTTTAATAGGAGCGTTGTGTTCTTCTTTTCTTTTTTGTTTGTTTCGCGCGCGCAAAAGCCGCTTCGATTAAACTGGATTTGTTCGTAACCCACGACAATTTCCCATACGGGCGGTCAACCGGAATGGAATTCGGGATAGTGTCTCCGGGGAATTGCCAAGGGTACACTGGCGCGGGGGCTTTACAACTGAACCCGCGGGACGTTGTCCAAAACATTGGGTCGTAAATGCGATTTACGCGAAATAGCCGCAAACTTTTTTGCGCGATGGATAAACTAGTAAAAATAATACGAACGGATAAGATAGTGACAAGAAAGGAATAGTAGGCCGAAGGACGCGTTTCGGGGGAAGAAACGCGTTTACCCGAGAAAAGAATTAACGGGACAGGTTCTCCCTCCGGGAACTCGCGATTCCTAGGAGCGTTCGTACACGCGAAAGTGATAAATCTTTTCGTCAAATCGTAAAAATGAAACGCACGAAATTGCCCGCGTTTATTATAAACAGACACGTGGCTTCGGGGATTGCCGGTCGTTTATTCGGGCAAATATTGTTCTAATAATATTATAATCGCGTAACGAAAAGGAATTGTTAGTCAGACGAGAGATAATTTTCAGCAAATAATCGTTTCCTCTCGTCGCGCTTTGTACTCGGAGAGAATCAGCAAAACAAGTTACAAAGATAAACAATACGCAGTTTGTTGTCGAGTTATCGTTATTTATAATACTACCGTCGTTACACGCGAAAACTATTAAAAAACAAAAACAGTTGTTTCGTTTAATCAAAATCATAACGTAATCTCGAGCGTAAATTGAAATTATTCTCGAATCAAATTTGTCATGAAAAAAAAAATCGGTTTTATAAATTTACGATTTTTTTATACGACTCGACATTATTTATTATTAAAAAAAAAAACACCCGTATTGCTATTATACGAACGATACGTATACTTTTTAACGTTATACGTTATATCGTACTCGTCAAATAAAGTACCAAAAAAAAAAACCTTTTCGGGTAAATACGAAAATTTGTCGGATAAATTATTATTTAAATCGAATATTAATCGTTACGAAACGTCGAATACGTAATATATAAATCACGTCGCGTACTTTCTGGTTAAATATATATGTAAGTGATATACGTGATCGATTAATACGTTAAAATTAACGTTTAAAGATTGAACGTTGACGAAGCCGGTTTGGAAAAATATACCCGAACGCGCGCTTTTTATTCAAACAAACGTTCACGCGGATTTCGTTTTGTTAAATTTCGCGAGAACGTAAACGCCCGATAATACTCGATCGAAGTTCTTTTTTATAAACGTCGCGGTAAATTGCGCGCGTATAAACGTTTAATCGAAACGCGCGTACTATTACAATTGACCGCGTATCGAAAGTCCACGAAATACCGACATATTTTAGTGTTTTTTCGATCGAAATTTAACCGTAGTTTTCGATCGCTCGTCAATTTCTAACGGAGCGTAATATAAATAAGAGTCTTTCGTTCGTACACTTCGTTCATAGTTTACTACGGAAAAACGTGTTTCGACAAACACCAACTAGGTTATTTCTCGTACGCGGAATTAAACGCTAGATGGAGCGTATCGGTAACAGATCGACGAAATTACGATTTCACGTACCCGTTATACTCTACGCGTATATATATATAATTGAATCGAGCGTGGTATATTACTTGGACGTTATTTATTGGTTTAAGACGTTTAATATTCGTAGTTTATACAATCGACGTTGTAGTTTAAATTTACAATTCGCTTCTAGTGTTTCGTATAATTGCGTTAAAACAACTGTCGTGCCGACGAACAAACCGATAACGGCGTACATATTTATATCTGTCGTTCAGTCGACGAGAAAAAGCAAACGTTCCACCAAGACGGTACTAACGCGCGCCGTATTCGATTAGGCTAATAAATATTAATAAAATTAAAACCATTCTCTTTCTACACTTTTACGAAATCAATAATCGAAAACGACGAAGAAAATGTAATATTACCGTCGGTAACTTTGAAAGCGGCGTTTTAACGTAATTAACGGGCGCGTAATCGAGGGACGACAATCGCGCGTTTAGTAAAAATAATAAACATAAACCGTCGGTTTTGTCGATATTTTTATCCGCTTTTATATCTTTTTTAAGGGAATGATCGAGAGAATATTAAACCAAAAGCAATTCCGAGGGTGTTCGTTCCGGGACGTATAAAATGACGATAACGTCAAACAATTTTATCTCTACGATTCCGTTTTATTCTCCGTATCGTATTACGCTACAGAATCGTCATATTTGCGAAAATTTCTTTAACGTTGTTATACTTCTACATATCGGCGCGAATAGTTTCTATTGTTGTGCCGGTAAAAAATATATCAAAACGTATAGTATGGAGACTAGATAGATAGGGGTAGTGAATAAAACTAAAAATGTCGTCCTTTTGACGTACGCGATATCGTCGCTTGGCTTTTTACAAACACGTATATCGTACCGAGCACGGAGAGCGAATGGTGGTGGTGGTCGCATGGTGGCCGGCTAATCGAAACGAACCGCTTACGCGCGTTTAGCGATCGACGCGAGGTAATTCGACGCCATTGCTCGTCGAGACGAAAAACCGCTTTCGGGAGGTTAGGTTAGACGTGTTATAGACGTCTCCGCAACAAAAATTATGTAAAAAAAAATAGACAACAAATAGCTAAATTAACATACACTTTATTTATTTAACATTCACCGCGAACAGAATTAATTATGTCTAATACTAGATATTACGGATGGTCTGACCAATGCTCTGACAAACACCACACACTCGATGCTCTGCCAATAACACACACACTGGATTTTCTGAGACGAGGCACTATCGAAAGTTCCTTCGAATTGTTTGTTTCATAACGATTGATAGTGTCTAATAATTTCTATATTAATACACAGAAATACCTGTATATCTATACTTATACTTATTTATACAACTATATTATCGGCGATAAGCATTTCCAAATAATAGTGTTCATAACAGACGCAATAGACGGCGTACGATTATGGGGCACATTCCGCCCAAAAAACCGTCGTTTCGTTTATCCGTCGATTTTGGTGATCGTCGACCGACTCTTATTATCGCGACGACCGTTCCGGTTACATATTAGTGTACGGTTAGGATACGGGTGAGAGAGTGAGGCCGTATATAGACGTACGTCGGGTCCGGCACTTGAAAAAAAAATCGCCACGGGACTCGCTAACAAAAAAAAAAACGGCCAGTATTCGAAGACGACACGGAAGAAAAAAATCGTCGACCGTTTAAATAGTTCCGTGCGACGACGGCAACAATAATAATACGCTAAACCGTAGCCGTCGGAACGGTACATTATTGTTGTTTGCATTACGGTTGACGGCCAACGGACCGACGACGACGAACGCCGCCGATACGGAATGAATATTTTATCGCACGCTCTATTTGCGCTGACGCGGTACGCGCCGAACCGTTTCTCCTTCGTTTGGAACAAATTCGTCCGACGCGCGTCAAACGGTTCGTTAACAACGAACCGGACGACCGACAAGAGCCCGTAATTCGCGACGGACGTTGTATACTTTTAATCGGCCGCGTGATTCGGTCAACGTTATCGGTGTTACATACGATATAGTACGCTCGTTCTATCATCCGTTTCAAAAATGATAAATTTACGCGTTTTTCGACAAATGTTTCGGTGCTTTCTCATTTTGGAAATAATGCCGAAAATGACCAAAAAAATTAATATTTTATTCGACTGGCATTATATGGATTAACACGGAAAATTATGGTGCACACAAACTTTGCACGTTACACTTTTACTTGTAATGTAACACTTTATAACAAGTCTGACATTTTCGAATTATCGCCATATCGAAATTGGTTACGCAAAATAATACCCAATTGATTTAAATACATTTTTCGAACGGCTAAATTGATTGCTTCGATTTAAAAACAATAAAGTTACGTGAAAATAACAAATTGTCGACAAATAACTCGAATAAAAACGAAATTTCAATTTCGTGAAATCCCTAATTTTAAAAGTTTTAAACCCTTTTTGATTAGATACGTTTGACAAAAAAACGAATTTACCGATTGTGTTAATACATAAATACAAAATGAAGTTTCATGGTCTACTTCTGACACTACACTAATTGTAAAACTACTATTTGAACATTTTGTAAAAAAGATCGTCAATTTTTTTCGAAAATTTAATTTAACGATTTTTCTTTTTTTTTGAAAAAAAAGGACATATACAAAAGACATATTTCAATCTAAATCTAAATAAGTAATCAGTTCACGTCTGAACTAATGTTATTGAACTCATCGATGGCTATTTCTACTAATTCGTTTCATTTTTCGATTTGTGACGTAACATTATTTAGTTATTAGCTATTACAATCCTTAAATAAGTTTTTACCTTTATAACTAAGATAATAATCTTTTTACTTGGATAAGTAAATATATTTTATTACTCTTTTAACGAAATTAAAATGATAACCCGAATTATTACAACCTTCGGTTTATATTTAATGACCTTTCAAACGTTAGGTTATTTTACATTATATATATAAAAGATATTTTTATTCATTTTTACCGGTACATTAATTTTTACTACTACGTCGTTATAGACCCTTCAAACATCCGTCCTAAAATTGACCACAATATGTTTAAAATAATTTTTACTTTTAAGTCATAATAAAACGTCAAAAATATTCCACGACATATGGTACCCTACATGAGTTATGTGTATACATATAAATCATAATTTATACCATTCTTTGTTAACTAGCTCAACAATACATACGTAATAGCTTGGAAATAAAGAGAAACATCGATTAGAAAAATTGTATTCGGTACAATAAAAATCATTAAATTACGTTTGCTAATCGATAGTACCGTATACAGTCGGCTATGCAAAAAAATGGGAACAATTAACAAAGCTAATACCAATTCACGATTAATTTCCAACAAACGCGAGATAAAAATTTAACTACAACCAACTAAAAAATCAAAAAAATAAATCAACAATAAAATACTCGGGCGAATCAATCCGATCGTTATTTAACCGTTTTTTCGTAATTTCATACATCGAACGGAATATTAAATACGATACGCTAAATTATAACCATAATAAAATGTCAATAATTGAAATCAACGAGCGCTGTACGGTAAAAAACAATACGCTTATTCCTAACTTTTAAAATAACGGATAAACAATTTTTTCGAACTATTTTTAAATATGATTTATCCTTTCAATCATTATTCAAAACCGTACTTGTATACCTACGAGTGTTCGAAATATGTGTATTTAATTAATGGTAAAATTATTTATTTATACGCAATAATAAAAGCGCAAAAGTTATAATAATGAAAATTTAAATTTATCATGTCGATAAAAAACTACCTAATAAATTATTTCTGAAACAAACGCGATAAATAACGAATAAAATATGATACGGAATTCGCATACGCCGTAAACACGATTTACATTTTAAATGCGAAAATATAAATTGTTTTTAACATTTTTATAACGGCGTTTATATTTTATAAACTTAACGTCTCTATACTGACTATTAAGATGTTATCGATACTCGTGCGAATAACGTATTTTGTCACTACATATACGATTATATGCCACTGAATTTATTTCGTAAACATTAATAATAATAATATCTTTATTCTATAAACCGACGCTTTAAAAAACAGACACGTACCCGAATATTCGTGTATTTTTTATTAAATCTAGTTGTTCGTATAGATTTCTATTATTACGAAATCGCGTGTAGTGTCGTTTTAAATAATATAATTATAATTTACGCGGGAAAGGAAAGATCCGTTGTTTTTAATCCTAATTTGTCGGGATAGTCGTAAAAAACAAGTATGTTTTACGGAAAAAAAATTACAATATTTTCACTGGGGATGCGATATTACACGGGTGTACGGAATTAAAAAGCTGGGACGTCAAAAAGTTAAAATTTATGTACTTTAATATTTGAAGAAAAGTATAAAGTTAAGAAAGTAAAATAAATAAAAATGAAACGTCATAAATATTTTCATAACTAAGTAGTTAAACAATAATACGTAAATATAGGACGACGACGGCGCTCTTTTAACCGCCTTTTAATTTCGAAACAAGTACGATACGTTTTTGAATACGTGTACCTAAAATACCGCGTACGATGTAAACGCGCTCGATAGACGATATACTTTTCCTTACAGGCTGTCCGACGCGAAGTCGTTTATTTGTTCAACGAACCAATAACGAACGTTTATCAGGATCGTAAACAGTCGATTACACGTCCGTACAAAACCCGCAAAACCCGTCGCGAGAACGTCTGTAGCGATTTTCGGTCGTGTACGACGCGGATGGGTTTCGGTTAAATTTGGTTAATTAAAAACACGCCGTCCTTCTGTTTAATATTGGCTCGAGTTTAAACTATTGCTACCTATTACTACTATTTTAAATAAATAGCGACGCGATAACGCGCGGTCACGAAAAACATTTACGGAAAATCGAATCGATTCGAATCGCTTCGTATTTCCGAACGAACGTGACCGCGACGATCGGTTCAAAGAAACGACGGTACGATTCAATAATACGGTTTTGATCAAACACGCGTAGGTAGACACAGATACCTATCTGCCTACCTAGTGCCCATACGTATTGTGTATTAAGCACAACCGTAGTTTGTATAGCGTATAATACACGATGGTAATCAACGTAGTTAATAATCTCGTCCGACGACGGCGAGAAGTCTCGATACGGTCGTTGCAGCCGCCGACGACGACGACGACGACGTCGACGATACGTCTGCCCGTTGTGTTTATAATAACGCGCGTACGGCACGTAACAAAGAGGGCAACTACGTGAGGCCGCGGACAATAGATTTAGCGGATGAACGGTGGAGTGGGGATGGGAGAGAGAATGGGAGGGCCAGGTGGAGGGGAGAACGTAAATTACCGATAGCCCGATCGTCTTTATATGAAACTCGTCCGTTTTCGATTTCTATACAAATGCCGGGCCGGCTAACTGTATCCGTTTATACGGCGTGCGTTCGTCTCGATCTTTTAAAATAAACTAGTCTAACTCGCCGCGAATGGCGCGAACATCGTTCCGACGCGCGGGGTATTTATAAAACGTTATTTTTTCTTTCCAACTTTTCCCCCTCTCTCTCTCTTCCTCGCTACTCCCAAACACGGACAACATCTACACACGCACAATGCGCTTACACAAACGTACACACACGACCACCGTAAAAGAGGTCGACAACCCGTTTCATATATAATGGCGTATATAGGTAGGTAAATAAATAATAGTATACGCGGTATATGGAGACCGCGGGAGAGGTCAACACCGGGACGCGATGGCTTTAATATTCCGTTCAATGTCCAAACTCGTCGCGTCGCCGAATACTTAATTTTCGCGGTTTTTTTTTTTTCAAAGAAACGGATCCACGCGTGCGATCTATGGGGCGGTCCACTGAACACACCGAGTGAGCAAAACGCGCCTTCGAATTTTCCGCGCCTACGCGTTTTGCTCACTCGGTGTGTTCAGTAGTTCGTATTACGAACGACGGATAACCGCCGGGTTAGGGAAAACGATTTTTTACAAAACCGAGAACGCCACGCGTCGCGTCAATTAATTCTTCGTCGTTTCGATAAGGTAAATTGTTAATAATCGATGGTCGCGGAAAACGTTGGCGCCGCGGTCCGAGACGGACGCGCGAACGACGTTCGAGGCAGCGACGAGCCGAATTATATTTCGAAGCGTCGATCGGTCGTCATAAAGTCGTTGACTTCGTTTCGTAATCGCGAAACAATTCGATACGAATAAAACGAACGTTTACAGTTATTAAGGGAATAAAACTACGAACGATCGGATTACGGCCGCGATTCCCCCGGCCCGGTTCTCTTACGTTACCGCCGTGGCACTTAGATCGGAATCGTGGCGCGTAAACGAGATTTTCCGTACGGCGCGCGCTTAATCGCAATAATTAAACAAACCGAATAATAAACGAAAACGCGTATTATCGCGAATAAGCTTAATTTGATTGCCCAAAGCGCCCGCGCGGTGTACACATACGCGTGGATAATCGACGTTTTTGGGGGTGACGGTGGTCGGGAAAGGGGGGGGACGGCATTGTCATATAAACGCGTAGTGGTAGGTAGTAGTCAGCAAACACGGATGGGGGAGCCGCGGATCCAAAACGAACGGACGAACGACGGGCGCAAATACCGAACGTACACACACGCGCGCCACATAATACGTAAATGTTCTCGTGCTTCACGTACCGCGCCCATCAAACCCTATTGTTGTTGTTAATGCGAAACGCAATCTGACAAACGATTGTTTTTCAATTAACCGGCATGCGCCCCGGCGTATTATTAACGTTCCGGCCGTAGGATACGGTTTGCGGGGTTTCAAGAGCGTATTCACCCAGGTATCGGCGGCGGAGCTCAAAATGTAACGTTAAATAAACGCCGGGCGGGCTTTACTAGGCTAATACATTTCGCGACGATATTCCGGCCGCGCGTAATATTTACGTAACGTATTTGTCCGATCGTAATAATCGTACGTCCGCGTCGCGCGAAACACACGCGTCGTAAAACCGTACGAGCGCGCCCGGTCGCATTTTTCCGACGTTTAAAAACGAACGAATCGTCGTAGTTTTCAAATCGACGTGTGGTACCGAACGTTCTCGTTGGCGAAACAATCTAAACGCGTGGCGTTTAAACACGCGCGAATCGGTTTTTCGCTCAATACGATTGTCGTCGGTTGATTTGTATCGCCGAAAGTAGAGCAAATAACGGTTCGTCCGAAAGTTTCCAAAAAAAAAAAAACAAAGGCCTCTCCGCCAGAAGTGAAATAAACGAAAAAAGAGCTAACGAATGCCGCCGTCATACCATAAACGAGATAAATTCCTCGCGGAACGTAATTGACGCGTTATGTCCACGTAATTTGTCTACATTTCAAATTGTCAACGTTGCTTCTTCACAAAATGTACAGAATTAATTTTAATACTTTTCCTGAACAACGACGACAATTCCGTTACGATTAATGTTTTATACTCGGGGTTTAGGACGCCGAACGTAATATATTGTACGATCATTGTTGGCGATTTTTAATAATAATTACGTAGTTTTTATAACGAGAAATATATAAATAGGTACGTCGTATTCTATAATTTAGACGTAATTTTCGAATTTATAAATGTCGTCCATTTCCATCGATTTCCGAAACAATATTACGCGAAAGAAAGAAAATATATTTATTTTTTTTTTTTTATGTAATCACGGTCTCTATAAATACGCGTAATCTCCGATATCCATATACTTTCCGTTTATAAGAATCGACGTTTTTTATAAGCTAACGAAATTCTTATTATATCGTACAATTTTAGTATATATATATATATACTTTATACGTATAGAATAACTTTGTTGGTTCGATAGCGTCATTACGCGTTAATTTATAAAAGTAAATGTCCTTACGGTTTTTTCTTCCGTATTTTTCGTACATTCATTTTGACGAAAACGTTGAAACACGAAACGGGCCGGTACACAATCGTGAGAATATTTTAAAATTCGAACAAAACTAATCCGGATCGCCTTTAACGTCGACCGGACGTGGCTTAATTATTAATGTTATACCACGGCGCTTTATATTTCGATTATTCTCGGCTCGTGTGTTGCGCTTCGATAAAACTATATTTTATCGGACGCTTTTGACCGGTAACGCGTTTTTTCCGTTCAAGTGCGCGTCCTCCGCGTGAACATCTCTACGTAGGCATAATTACATATTGTTGTACTTAAGCGCCGAAATCCCGAATGTTTGATAATGTTCCCGCCAACGAGCGGAATGTCGTTTTCGGGGAACCGCGGAACGTCGTAGGGCGTGTGTTACAGACGCAGCACGACGTTCGAATAAGTCAAAGAGAAAAGTCGGTTACCCCGGCGACGAACTAAACATTTATCGGAACGATATTCCGAAGAACCCGTTACGTAATTTGAACGAGCGGTACGATAATTCGGGTTGCACAACTCGACGCTGGTCATTATTAAACGTCGTCGTCGTCGTCGTCGTCGTCGATTCGACCGAATATCGGAACGCCGTAATTCGACAAATTCAACAACTTCGGTGGATCGCGAACGCGTTTGTAAAAACATTCGCGTGTCGGTCGACCGCGCGGGCATTATACGTCCCCCCACCACACACACACACACACACACACACGCACGTAACTATCGAGCGTAAAACGTTTCGCCAGACGTGCACGAACACGACGCGCATATTTCCTCCCCCCACTCCCCCCGCGGGAGTCGCCTGTACACGAATACATTGTTCGCGCCGTAACGTTCGAGTGGAAAGCGTATTATCGTTACCGTTGCACGGCGGGCGAACACACGCGCCGAAATTTGCCGACGATTACCGGTGGTAAGAACGAAACCAAAATCAAACAAATTTACAGTGACGATAAAATGAAAAGAGAGAGAAACAACGTTCAGCGGCGGTTCGTCGGGTGCGCACGCATAATCGACGGTAGTGGCGGATTAATATCCGACCAACGTGTTTGCATTGTGAGCCGGTCACGTATCTCAGAAACGTCACGATTTCCGAACCGTCATATCACGCGCGCGCGCGCGCGCTCGCTCGCTCACGGAGCTCTTGACCTCCAGCGCCCGGCTATTGTTCGCGTTTATTACGCAGCGCGCGCGCGTTACATCCGTGCGCGTTCGTACGCGCAACCCTCGGATTATTGAAATTTTTTCTCGTTTTCGAGGTTTACGATCGATTACTACGTTGCCCAGTCGCTGCCACAACCATATATACACTCATCGACGAACGCAAAAAGAAATAGGCGGGCGGTGTACGTAAACGAACAGATCGACCAACGCGACGAGGCCGATCGAATTTCCTCCTGTTTTCGCGGGCTTCGATAAATAATAATAAACGCGACGTTCCGTCCGCGGATGGAGTGCGCGCGGCGGTGGATAAGAGGCGCGCGCCGTCGTCCGGTAGACAGGTGCGCCGCGTCCGACCTACAGACACCTGTTCGTGCCCGGCAATATACTGTTATAGTCGGCACCGAGCCGATTACTGTACCGTATCCAGCGCGTACAGGGGAACCACGGGAAACAAGGCACGTAATTCGGAGTTTCGACTTTAAACGAAACAAATAATAACACTCGGAGGTTGTCGACGAATTTTAACTATTTTTACCTATCCACGAAATTCCGAATTCCATTTACTATATCTATTCGTACGTAATATAATGTACGACGACGATTCGTTTCCGACACTAGCCCGCCGCGTATATTGAACACGGATTTTGTCGCGTTTCCGTGACCATCCCATTTCGAGAGAAATGCGGCGAACGAACCGGTCGAATGTGACCTTCTATTCCGCGATCGTGACAGTCGGTATAATTGGTGGCGTTGGGCTTTCTCGCTTCTTAAACGCGCTTTAACGGCAACTTTACCGTTAAAAAAAACAAAACGTTGCACAAAAGGACGGAACATTTCGCGTTATTCGATACCGAACGAAAAAAACGCGTACCGAATAAGAGAAGTAAACGTTTTAATCGACACGTCCCTATACGATTCGTATACGTTTTTGTACACCACGCCAAAATCGACTACCGACTAATTTCCCCGGCATATCTATTTCGCGATCGCCGTTTAACGTACGAAATAATAACGCGAATCCGTTTTACACGACCTGTATTCGTGCATTATAGTCGAAACAACGAACGATAATAAACGAAATTTTATCGTAACCTATTCGGCGATTTTTTTTCGATTAATCAATCCAATCTTTACGCTAAAATAATATTTTCACGCGAAATCCCACGTCGTCCGATCGTTTTACGATCAACATAATTCCACGTACGTGCCGACGGCGTATTTTTGACGAAAATAAACGGTGAATGTATTAATAACGCTGACGACAAATCCAAATAATAACGGCCGGGGTAACGCGTGTCTGTATTATACGCGCTCTCGAAACATGACGATACAATAAATAACTGATCGCCAAATCCTTTCGCTAATTATCGACAATAGCGTCGTAGTTACTATATTAATAGAAAATAGAGCGTAATATATATATATTACACACGCGCACATATATCCGGCGTATAAGCGTTTCGGTGGATTTACGATTTTCTATTGTTAGATTTTACGACTTACAATAACAATCTGAAGCCCGGAGAAAAACGCAATTTTCGCTACTGTTATAACTCGCGTGAGTTATGAGAGCGTTATAAATGGACTCCGGGGTATTCTATTAATCGGCCGACGTTTTATCCCGCCAACTTAAATGGAACATCGAGGTCAGTGCGTGTGGACACGGTACGAATAATATCTCAGCGACGGATTTAGAAGGCACGACGGAAAAATAACGGCGTTTCGCGCGGAAATTCGAAAATTATACGTTCGAAATCGGTTATCCGATAAAGCTTGAAGCGCTACGGCACGATCACCGACAGTATTCCACCTTACGATTGGACTAATTAAACTCGACGTTTCGTCGTATTATATTCAAAAGACGAGTCTCGAATATTCCAAATTTAAACTAACAAATCGTCTTCCGAAATACCGACCAATAATGATTATAGTAAACGCGCGATGAAATTAATTAATTGTTTTTCGTACCACGGCGCTACAAAAGGGCTAAAATTGGCCGGTCGACATTTTGTAGACAGACGGCGCAACCCGCAACGCGTAACGTTATGACAGAAGGGCTTCGATCGGAGAGAAAAAAGATTTAGCTACATTCGCTTTACCCCGACAATAATATTATTATTCTAATCGCGTATGAATGTAACGTGTGACAATTGAAAGCCATTATTATTATTATTATTATTATTACGAGTCTATTCATACGGACCCTTCTTCTCCATTACACTTGGGCAACCCTCATTTTGTATCCGCGTATTATCGACCCTAAAATAACAAATAGCTTATTTTCGATCGATCTAAATCGCCGTTTTCGTTTACAAATAAAACATTCGCGTTTGCTAAGTTTAATGTTTTTTTTTCCGGAATGAAAACGATTAATAGAGAAACATTTTAAAAAACTAAACGTCGAAAAAATATTAAGTACGTATAACGATATATTCGCTAAAAACGAAAAATCGGAACGAAAATTGTCGAAATTTCGTTTTACAACTTTACAATTCGCCTACGAAAAAACGTCCCGTGAACATAAATTTTCATTAAAAAAAACACGTACGCGTACTTTAATACAATCTTTTAACGTGATATACCAAATTTCTTGTAGCCATTGTTAAATTTTATTCGCTAAGTTCGACACTACATTTCAGCGGCGAAACACATACGAAAGCTTATTTCTCGACTTTATACAATTATTTCAAAGTCGTCGCTTTTCCTGCAACGATATTTTCGAATCAGAAAAAACAAACGATGACGACCAAACAGATAAATATATACGAACAATGATGGGGACGCTTCACAAAGATGCCCTTTTCGAGTCGTCTGGTCGACCGAAAAATCATCAATACCCCAGCTCCGTTTATTATTTGTTAGTCTTTTTTTCTCCGTTACGCCATATTTTATCTACCATTAACCATTTAACTATAATATTTGTCGTCAAAGCGTTTTCACGCTGTCAAAGCGTTTTCATATTGTCAGTACCGTTTCTTTGTGCGCGTACGAACTGCAAACGTACGATTTTTTTTTTATAATTTTCAATTCGAACGATGTGAAATTTCGTTAACGTCAACTGTAATCGAAAACCAATTAATAGTTTATGTTTTATGGCACGACCGTTTATAATTATTAAACGAAAATAGTCTTCGACTTTTTTACGGCGCTTAACGATTATTTTATACCATATAGCGCAAATTTAAACGATTTTATATAATTATCATCCTCGATAGGAACGAATATCCGCTACGGCGCAATATTCGAAACTTCTTCCACGTACGTTTACGCGAGATCGGAGTTGTTTTCAAATAGCCCGGCGCTGCTGACCGCCGTACAATAATCCTTTAATCCGAATAGAAACACCCAAAATATAAAGGATAACTGGTAAAATGCGCGCGTAACATTTCCCAACAATAAGAAACTACTATACAATATAGTTGAATTTACGCGCTTTTTGGTTACATTACGACCTAGGTATTATTTTCAATTGGAGAATACTCGTTCCGGCGTTTAAATTCAATAAATACGATTTCGATGACTACCCGTGATATCTTATAACGTTTGATAGTACTTGTTTACAAATAAATTACCGTTTAATAAGCGTAGAATCAATCGTTTAGTTTTTCTGGTAATCTTCGTACACAAAACAAAAAAAACGAAAAGTATCCGAACCGAATGAAATATAAATGTTTCGCCCGCGCTACAACAGTCCCGGCGGGAAACGATCAAATACCACAAAACCGTCACCGTTACCACCGTGACGGTACGTGGTTCTTAAATAATAAAAAGAAATTGTATTCTACCGCGCGCTTATATTCGACGATATTTTAAAGCGTATTTTACTAGCGAATAAAGCTATAAAATAAAAACTTGAAGCTTCGGTATATCTATAAACTACTTTGAAATTCACTCGATAACTCGAACGTTAAAAAGTTCACGAGTACGGCCCTAATGTAATTAACTTTAACCAGTCTTTAACGCGTTTTCGTTTTGTGTATATAAATGAGAGCGAAAATACATAGCTAACGTTTCGAACGAGAAATAACGGTTTAGCGGCGAATTAAGTAAGTGGATGGATAAACGAAAGTAACGAAGGGCGCGGAGTACAAGGAGACCGTATATTCAAAACAATTATAGCCTCCTTGATCGTAATATTATCGTATTATATATTATTAATACAAGTATGGCGATAAAACAACGGGTGGCAGTATCGAATGGAGAAAAGTAGAGACGGTGCGAACAAAGTGTTCGCTCCCTCTCACCAATAAACTCGTCAAGAAACGCCACTATACGCGTACGCAAAAATACGTCGATCCAACAATGTACTAGATATCGTTGTACAATTGGTAAACACAAAACTAGATACCGATTGGTTTTCATTCGTAATATTAGACGTTCCATCGTCAGGAATCCGAGTCGATGTGAGATACCCCGACGCTACGTCACTAGTAGTAGTATTAAACCTAATCGGAGCAGGTATCAATATAGAGTGTTCAACGTAACGGGGCGTTAAATATTTCGGGTCCCTGGCCAGAGTAACTATCGCGTCGCCAAAAACGAATTTGTACGGCCGAAGCGAACGGACGAGTGTACACACACTCCGTACGCGTATAGAACAAGCGAATCGTTTTTGACGCGAATAGTGTCCCGTTCGGAAACACGCCGTTGTTTGTAGCGGACAAACAGACACGATGCCACCCAATTGGCGGACGCGAGGGCAAATCGGCCGTAACCGGGTAAAAAAAGATCGGTTCGGAAACCCCGGCGGGGAAATCGCGTCGTTCAGGACATCCGTCGGCCCAAGAACCGAAAATACCGACGCCGGTTCGTCTCGGGACGTACGCGCGCTAAAAACCCGTCGGACTCCTTTACAAACACAATCGCCGTCGCGTCGCGTTCTATAATATTGTCGTACGTACGTACAATACCGAGGTATTCGGAAGTGGCCGGCGGTCGGGCGAGGTTCGGGCGGCGCGACGGTACCGCGCGTGTGCCAACGGGAGGATGTACGTACGAACAAGACGGTCGTCGTGTAACAGCGACCGTCGGCGATCGCGTCGTCGGGTATGCCACGCGCGTCCGTCGACCGTCGCGCCGTCACGTTTCCGCGTCTCCGTTTGCCTGTAAATTGGCTACGGCGCGTACGTTGGAACACGAGCGCGCGGCCACGACGGACTACCGCCACACCCACCCCCGCGCGGTCGCTACATTTTCGGTTACCCCGGATTATCGTATACACGACTAACGCGATAGACGTATTTCGTTCCCGCCGTATACGTGTCTAATAAATATATATATATATATACGCGAAAACGCGTACTTTACATACGTCGCGGTTTAATTTTACACCACGCCGGACGCGCGGCAAGTATTATGTACATACATAACGCACGCGCAATAGACCACCGTGTTCCGTCATTTCCGGTACGTAACGTAGGAGTAATTTAGCGATACGTTTTCGTTAACGATGTCGAATACGAACGCCGAACGTATCGGTTATACGACGTGTTTTTAATTTCGAGTGTTTTCGGCAAAAATGCTCGGGGCCACGGCGAAAATTGTCGATTAAAATAACTCCCGACCTCTATATATTTCGCCAAAACAACGTGAACAAACAACGAAAACGTTACCGAGTACACTGTCGATTACTTTTTTTGTTTCGATAATTCGTCGCCACTTTTTACGTACACGTATGACGTACAACGTGCGCGTCGTAGAACATAAAACGCGGAGCGAATATTTGTGTTAAATCGTTATAATGACGGTACGTACTTGCGATTTTGTCCTAAACCCTAGTGTACAAAACTATATACGTTCACGTTGTCAAGCGGAAGTAAAAAAGATCTCCGAAATAAAAAAAAAATCGTAAAATGACGGTTAGTACGCGAAATCGCCGAAAATAATTACTACGACGTAGCGGGAATTCGGCGACGAATTTTAAAACGTAAAAAATGATCACGCGCCTAGTTGGCATCGATTATACGTGTATATACGTTTTTTGGAAAGAAAATACTCGACGCGCGTAGTAAACACCTACTTGAACGCTTTAAACAAAATACGGGACCCGACGGACGGTGTTATGTTTTGTAATTAGGTATATTCTTCGGGATTAAAAGAATATCGCCGAAAATGTTTCGTTCGTAAAATGGAAAACGGCGTAAGTAGACGCGTGAAGAGAAATTACAACGGCCCGAACCACGAATAACCTAGTGATTATTTTATCTTGTATACAATCTGTACGTTGGCTACACACTCCGTTCTAAACTCTAAATTATCTTTAACGTTTTACGAATTCCGCAAAACCCGTTTCGTACGTAATTATTAAAATCATTACGAACGATAATTATATTATTATTGAATTACTCCCGTCCAAACAAACAGAAATTACGTTTACGATTACTGTTTAGATAAACAAAACGTACATATATATATATTATTACTTACAAAGACGTACAGAACGTACGGTATAATAGAAAATATTATTATTATTCGCTTATTTTCATCGTGAATATATTTCGTATCGTCTTGACTTTGAAACCACTAAAATATTACGAATGTTTGTACTGCAATTAAAACGTAATTTACGTTATGCCGCTTATAACTGTTTAAAAATATTTTCGAAATATATACACGCCAATTACTCTTTCAGTCGCGATTTAAAAAAAGTCGACGTTTAAAAAATGGTAAATATGTACGCCAATTAAAGTAGACGTATTGCTAAAAAATGTTAATTCCCCTTGATACGTTTTTCTCTATTATAAAGTTTAATAACTTCATTTTATTCGCGCTCAGTGGCCGTTGTAATAACGACGAAAGCGATATAATTGCGTTGAGAAAACACACTGATTACGAATCAACAGCGAGAAAACAACATTGTGCTAAAATTGTTCGAACGTTGTTCGACCACTGATCACGCCCGAAGTTAATAATACTAATTTGTATAAAACGAATATATTAACACGCCGGAAATTAGTCTTCGTAGACGAGTTAATAAAATATCGGACGAGCCCGTACGGGGTAAACAGCGTCGTATCTAATTTTAAACGAGAATCGTAAAAATAGAGTTACAACCCGTGTACCTGTTTGTAGATAAATGACATAAAACGTTTTACCGTTATTTACGCTAAATAAAAAACGTGATAGTTAAAATCAAAACTTTGTTCGGATACCGGCTCTGGCCATTTCAATATTTATATCTTCAAATTAAAACCGCGCGTATTCGTCCGTGTATTAATCCGCCGAACAAACGTTGTTCACTCCGTGGCGTTTATTCGTACAAACAATTATTACGTTTTGTACGCGACGCCCGATAATCGAAAACGTATTTGTTCGACGCTAGAATAACTGTAAAACGACCTCCGAAGCGCGTTCGTCGGTACAAATTACGCGGTTATAAATTAAGGTTATAAAATTACCCGTAAGAGCCATTATTTTAGGCAGTGTAACAAAACAAGTCGATCACGAATAACAATCCCATTTAGACGCGTGTAACAAAACAATGAGAAGGAAAATATAACAATAGTGTCGTAATAGTGTTGTAGAAAATATTCGCCATATACCGAATAGTAAACACGGTTTCGTCTTTACAAAAACCCCATTAGACGTTCTCCACTAAGTACTACGTAAAGCTTAGCGTAACCCGCTACTGAATCATAAATCATCTCGAGTAATTATCGAGACGTAATACGTTTTTAGTTTAAAAAGGCCGCGTGTTTATTCTACGCTACAATGTATTCCCCAAAAATGAACCCTTTGACGCGAATCAATACGGAAACTATAATATTGAAACCCGCCAATCGACCGAATAAACAATATTTTGGATACTTCTACGAACCGAATACGTATTTATTAATAAATAATAATTATTTTCGTTCGCGTCCAAAGTTCGGCGATTATTATAGTTAAATAAACGGCAAAATAATACTCTACGCGTAATTAATATACTAAATTTATTAAACGTTCCGAGTAATAAACGCTAATTGCTTAAGCTCGGAACGTAAAACGATACTCGTCAACGTAGAATTAATAACGCTACGCGATATACATTTTTAGTAAAATTCGAATAATATTTCGCCGTAACTGTATTAATTACGGAGAATCCAAATTGTGTACCCTTCAAGAGAATACTCGATTTATTACAAACGGTCAGTAAGATGATTGGATTAATGTTAAAAAACTCGGCTAATTAGTATATTATCGTAATAATATTGACGTAATAATTTGATTAATTCGAACACAATCGCTCTTATTATTCGTGCCTAATTTACATTTTGATTCCGAAAAAACTTTTATCGAATTTTAAACGTTTTAACGTTTTTTGAAATGTTCATTTCGGCAAATTTTAACGGTAATTTGAACTATACGATCGGCTTCGTAACGCGTATTTAAAGAATTAATAAGTAGAGCGCGTAATATTAAGCCGGTATCGCTGTTTAAATGTCCGATTGTTTAAACAACTCTAAACATAGAACATCTCCCGAAATGCCTCGACTATCAATTTATAGAAACGCGTACCTATTATATATATATATATTCCGTGCGCGTAAATAATAATTTTCTCTAGCCAATACCGTAATTCGAAATTGAAATTACGCGTTCGATCGAAAACAATTTTTCGAACACGTTCGATCTGTAGCGTTGTCGACATAACACGAATTGAATCGATCACGAATTGAACGTGAAAAAATACTTTAACCGACCATAGTAACGTTGAACGCGAACGTATTTTTAATTGTCTTTGAATACCTATTTTCGGGCATGGCTTTTAACGACCGTGACACGAAAGAAACGATGATTGGATCAATACAACACCGAACGTCGTTACGACAAAACGGGATCGTTTAATTGAACGCGCGTTGGAAACACCGATTCGCGTTCTTGCGCGCCGATATGTCGGAACTCGTGTCGAGATTTATTTATTTTTGATATTCATCCGGCGACCGTCATCGGTGAATTTCGAAATTACGGCGTACACGTAGTCCGTACAAATATATAAAACACGAATTGCGCGTATTGTGTCCAATATCGCCGAATACGTTATTACTAACCTCGATCACGAGGACGTGATGACGTCGATCCACCGTTCGAACGAAGACGCGAATAATATTGCGCCGGGCATCGGGTATTCCGTAATTATCCGGTCGTATAACTCGTCGTCGGTGTTTTCGAAAAAACGGACGCTCGTACAATTTTTTTTGTCGAAAAACACGCGTACACCAGCACACCCGCGCAGACGCCGTACGAATAACGTAACGTACGGCTAAAACATTTAGGAGCGACGAAAACCGTACGACCGTTTAAACGTAAAAAAACGCCACTAAACAATGACGACGACGACGACGACGATAATGGACCGCACGTCCGGTGGATACAGCGCGAGAGTATCCGAAGGACTACTCACATGGAGTGGTTCGGATGGTCGCTGGAACGATCGCGCGGCGAGTACGACGCGGAGAACAGGTGAACTGGAGTGCCGCCACCGCCGCCACACGGCGCTGCTGCCAACATTTTGTGTACATAATAACGCGTGTGTGCGCGCCGAAGTCGTTATAATGTTCACGGAATATATTACGTAAGTCATTAGTATTCCGTCGGCCGTCGTGTCCGTTGGTCCGTGCGGACGTCGTAATCACGAACGTTCGTAAATATTTTCACGACCGCGTCGGCGGCACGAAATATAATATAAGTAACGATAACGCGTTACGTTACTTTCGTATCGGACGCGGTACGATTTGTCTTATACGGCGAGCGGCTGTACGCGCCGCCACGGGGTCACGCGGGGATCGAAACGTCGGAACGAACCGGCAAACATCCCTCGGACAAAACCGTCGAGTTTTTAGCTTAGTTTTTAACGAAGTTTTAACGGGCCCGGCGAAATGCCGAACGGACGACCCCGGTGCTGTCGTACGCGCCGACTCGAATTACAGTGTCTCGTTCGGAACGCCGGAAACGTTAATGACGACGGGGACGAAGCGCATTTTCGACGACACGAATTCGTTAGGTCGCTAAACGTATCGCGGGACGAGCACAGTTTTATACGCGTTCCCTGGTTCCGCGAACGTATCGGGGGTTATTGTTTAATTTGAAAAATAATTACGTAAATATTATATTCCGACGGTCGGGACTTCGTATTTGCGATCAATTACACGATTCGCGAAAAACCCACGAACCGTTTTATTTCTTCGTTTTTTTACGATGTCCCGGTACATTTTCGTCGCGTTCCCGGACACTAATTGATTCGTAAATTATCAAATCTATGTCCACACTCGGGCGGCTTCGCGAGTTAGCCTAATCTATACATTAAGCGTAATTAAATTCGCTCGATTTGTTCTAGACAAGAGATACGTACGTACTTTAAATGTTTTATTTAACGAGAGACCGCTCGTTTTATACCGAACACTTTTACACGATTTAAAACTATTACATATACGGCTACTGCAGACCGCCTGTTTGTATTAAAACGTCATTTATTTACCGTATTACACGTATTTAGTCAGCGGCGATCGTTTTTAAGGATACGTGAAGTACGCGCGTAGAGCGAACGCCCATTACCATTACCGAATCCCTTTTCATTCTCGAAAATAACGTCACGCCCTGATGAACCTTATCACCAAAGTTTACAAATCGAAAAACGGTAAAATAAAAATATAGTTCCCTCCCCTCCCACCCGTTTAGGTCGTAGAAACTTCTTTACGTAAAATAAAACTAAAACGTGCTTCCGAACCGATCGCTTTTTCTTCGCGCAATCCGCGAAAAACAACCGTTTCGTATTTACGATTATTTAATAATAACAATACTAACGATCGCGATACGTAACATAAACAAAATAGAAAACCGGAATGTCGTTTACCAATCAATATCGGCGAAAACGTCTCTATGAACGTCAAAAGCGGCGAACGATTGTAAAACGAAATACGCGTTATTAACGTTTAATAGGACGCGCGGTACTTTCGTAAACACGATCATGCGCCCAACGACGTACGTACACGTACGGGTGTACAACCTTCCTTCCTCCCCCCCACCCGCGCTACCCAATCGCGAAACTCTTGAACGAGCTTATTTCGTCGAAAGTTCGGTCCGTTGTTGTTGGCGCGCGCCCGTACAGAATCCGAAAATGATCGAACAACACCGCGTTAACGGTATTCGGTTTAATAAATAAACGGAACGACGTTGGTTGTTTAGCGGCCGAAATAATTGTTCCGAAATTCGTAGCGCGATCGTTCCGACGGAAATCCCGTGTGCGGGCCAATTGTACGCCAACCTCGGTTATCAACCGTTATTATCGTTTTTAGCCGCCCCGGGAAACTTTGGATGTGACAAGGCAGGAGGGCGTACACTACGTTACGTACAAATCGCCTTAACCCTTCGCGGTTGCTCGTTCTAGCAGTCCGTAATATTATTGTATTCCGTTGTTAGTGTAACGTTAATGTCGCGTAACTCGACGACAAAAAGTTACGGGTTTAGATTTTTGTTTTTGTTCGCTTATTGTTTTCGATTTCCTGACGTTAAGTGTATAAAAAAAAACGTCGAAATGTTTAAAAAAAATCGAGTACCGAACAGTTACCGGCCAACTCGATCGGAGTAAACTGGTGAAACGCCGGGGACAAGCGAACGTATCGTACTATCTACGAACGACGCTCTCGGAAACGGAGTACCGATTACGGTTTTTTTTTTTTTTGGAACGAAACGTTCCCCTCCCCCCCAAAGTCGGTCGGTCGTTACGTTTCGAACGCGCGCGCGTTCGAATAATTTACTTTGCCGAATGGACCGCGACCGCCGTTATCTGTAAGGGTGGACGTCGGGCCGTCCAAAAATTACGTTTCTATAGTAACTAAACGCGGACGAACAAACGACCGTTTCCGCGGCGGATAGGGCAAAGTGATTTGCGTAACGGACGCGACAATTGTAGCGGACGATCGTCGTCGTCGTCGAACGAACCCGCGGGAATAGTAGTGACGATGTCGTGCGGACCGTGCAGAGACGGGCCCCCGTGCCAGGAAATCGACGAGGACGACGACGAGTACGAGGCGCTGTCGGACCTGTACCGGCGGTTGTTCGAACGGCGGCGGCGCGTTCCGGACCGGGACGGCGGCCAAGAGGAGTGTCCGGGACAGGCGCCGGTACAGCTGGAGGCGAAAAACGTGGTGAAAACAATGGCGACGGCCGACTACAATTATTGCGGCGACGGGACGACCGACGCGGCGGCGGTGAACGAGTCGCCGGTGAAACGCGCCGACCGGCAGCTGACGGCGTTGCTCCGGTCGCGGAGAGACGACGGCGCCGGCGGCGCCACCTCGGCCGAGGGCGACGTCAAACATCTGACGGCCAAGTTGCCCGCGTTCAAGTCGTGCAGGAGCCAAAAACCGGGCACCGTGAACGCGGCCCAATTCGGGCTGGACCTGATGCACCGGATGACCGGCACGACGGCCGACGACGTGCGCGACACCGGCGTCCGGCAGGCCGCCTACGATCTGGCCTCGGCTGAGGCCCGGTGCAAGTACGTGGGCGCCGTGGAAGCGGCCGAGCTGGCCGTGCACGTCGAACCGGCCAGCCATTTGGCCGAGGTGGCCGCCCGGTTCGGCGCCCAATCGTTCGTGGCCGACGGCAACGACGCCGGCCGGACGGGCCACGACGCCGACGCCGACGACACGCCCGTCGTTGTGCTCGCGTACGTCGGCAACACCGTGCCGTCGTCCACCCAGTCGGACGATTGAACGACGGGCACAACGACGCGCCGACCGTGTCCGTTACGACCGTTTCGATATAAAAATAACGTAATATCGGCCGCATTTCTTTCTCGTGGTATATCACGAAAACCGACCGAAGGCTACCGTACAGTAAGTACGGTTTCGAGTGCCCCTCTTTTCCCCGCCCCTCCCCGGGACGACACCACCGCCACACGTTTGTACGTCCTACGACGAAACATTCGAACGCTTGTTTGGTGACGTTTGTCCGTCCGAATACTGAGTGGCCTCCTACACGACCATTTCTCGTTTACGTTTACCGACCATTTGTTCTTCGAGACGATACAAATTGTTGCGTGGGACGGAGTTCTACACCGACGTCGAAAATCCACCGCCGGAACAGTACACCAGATGATTCCCGTGGTTTAGCTACCCGCTGGACTACCTGGGGCTCCCCGTCACACCGACTAGGTTTTAAGTTGACGTCGATGGGTCAACCCGGGACGTGCCTTTAACGGCGCGTTCCTCCCGCTATTTTGGCTTCCATGCCGGCTAACGATGGGCTTTAAATGCCCACCTAACACCAAGATAAAGAATTACTCAGACTTGCTGACGTACCTATCAACATACCTAATCAAGACTTTTTTTCGACCGAAGCACTTTCCTAGCGAACCTAACTAAAAACAGATAATTCTACCTCGTGTCCAAAAACCCGCCGGTCTGGCATGGTCAACCACCGTCCGCCGAGCGGACCTATCCCTTTCGTTCTCATGAATGATGCACTCGAAGAGAACGTGTTCGGTTGATTCGTCGCCTAATCCGCACCTACACGTCACATCCCCCACAAGGCGAAAACATCTCGTTGAAATCCCCGTGTCCCGTCAGGAACTCCGACGTATAGTAATCCAAAGAACAAGGAACACAAAGCCTTTTCCTAACGTCCGGCAATATGGCGTAAGTCCATCTGCCCTTAGTCGACCTATCCCAACGAACCTGCCATTTGTCCAAGATTTTTTCCCTAAGCCCCCTTACCACATCCTCGGAGTGGAGCTGTGATTTAGAATCCTTCAATAAGGCATTCCATTCGATTTCCAAATCCAGGAGCAATTGCCCCGCCAAAACCGTCCGTCAATCCCGTTGCATATGCCCCGGTCATCGACAGCAACGCCCCACGCTGTTTAACATTCAGAAGCCTTTCGGCCCTTCTGATCCACGCACCTGCTTGCCACATCTCCGAGGCGTAAGCGATACGCGGCAGAAAAACTGCGTTTTATATTACCCTCGAAGTGGCTTGTCTAACAAGTCCGCAGACGACGCTGCCCTAAACCTCGAATAAACAGAATCCGACTCTCCGACCACGGTCTGAACGTGCGCCCAGAAATTCCTACACCTTCGATACCTAACCTTCGTAGCCGAGACGATATTCTCATTATCGAATGGAATCGAGAAACTCGGCGGAAGGTCCCTTTTGAATGCTAGGGCCTGAGACTTCTCTGCGGAAAATGTGAGACCTCTCTCCCCTGTCCAGCCTTTAAAATCCCTCAGAAAACCGCCTGCCCTAGCCTAAATACTAACAAGCACCGCAATGTCGTCGGCGTACCGTACTTTTTCCGTCTCTATTCAAACGATCTCTAATCAACGTTCTCCAGCCTAGGTTATCAAAAGCGCCCGAAATATCCAAAAAGATCCCTACCACAACAGGTTCTAGCCTACTATCTACCCAATTAAAACAAGATTTGATCGCACTGACTATGGGGATGTTCCTAACGTAAAACCATGCTGATCCTCCGACAAGTTTGCCCTCGTCTCGTTCGCCACCCTATCAACGATCAACCTGTCCAGTACCTTGGAAGGTACCGTGAGCTGGCACACCGGCCTATACGACTTGGGCAAACTCGGATTCCTATCCGTCCCCTTAAGTAAGACCACAACATTCACCGTTTTCCAAATGTTCGGTAATGTGGCCGTCCTCAAACACCTATCCAAAAGCCTAGTAAAAACCGAGCCCCTAATCGACCGTGATTTCCTAAGGACCGCGGCAGTTATCCCGTCCAATCCGGATGCCTTGTTTGGTGCCATCCTCCAAATGGCCCTTTTCACCTCGAGTTCCGAAAGATTAGAAACTATCCTACCTACTGCCTTCGAAAATCGGACCGATTTCGTCACGAGGTATGAGTTCCCCCTAACAGACATCCCGTCTCCGGGCGGCCGACAACGTGAACGTTTTCGACAAGTCGATAGCTCGAAATTCCGTCATCGCGATGACGATGGCGAGCACGCGTACGTATTATTTTCACCCGGAATGCGAATGAGAATCGACATTTTCGAATAAAGCGACATGTCCAGAAACACGTCCCGAAAATCCTTACGTATCCGACGTACACAATCGCGACACGTCCATACGTACGGACCGAACGAAAATCGGAACGATCGTTAGCGTGACGCTTGTTCGGCGAGCGTTTTAGTAACGGGAATTTCGAAATAGTTCCGATACAGTGCGCGAAAATAACGTTTTCAATCTTCGCGGCAGATTGCGTCTTCTTGACACAACGGCGGCAGACGACTACGTCGGTGGACTCTTCGTGAGACGTAATTGTTACAACATATATCCGAATATACGTTCATATTGACGGATGTGTTTAAATTATTCGTATATTTCTCGTGGATCCAAATATATCCAAATACATCCGCGTTGTGTCCAACCCGAGTATATTATTATTACGCGTATTATTAATCAGCCGTAATAACGTAACAAAAGGCCCAGTCGAACCATCCGTTAGTTCGCATTTTACTGGACGGTTTCGTGAAAAAAAAAAAGCTCCGAAGACGAGCAACCGTCGTAGACGAAAATGAATTCGACGACGACATCGCCAGGCCCGCTACAAAAATCGTCGGCCACGGGCGGGGCGGGGTCCGTTTTGGTTGAAAATTCTTCGGCGTACGCGTTTTCCTTAACTATGGTCAGGTATTTTGACGAGCGCGATAGCGGATGAGAAATAGGAATGAACCTTAACCCCCCCCCCCAAAAAAAAAAAACACAAAAACCAAAAATAGTGTGTGGCGTGTTTGACGTCACGTATCTCGAACACCGCGAGCGACGTACCGTAGCGACGTACGTATTTTCGGGCTGAGTTCGCGGATAACGTCCGTCCGAACGGGACTGCTACGCGGACACGAACGCGGAATTATCCGACACGAGTTCGGCCTTTTTTCAATCGAAATCGGCAATACGCTCACCTGTCCGGAAAGCTTAAGAGCAGTACTTCGGACGGTGGCTCGCCATCGTTTACTGTTTACTACGAACGACCTTAAAGGGAGAATATGACGGGACTATCAGCCGCCATACAACGACGTCGCTTACATAAAAAATCTGACGAACTAATCTAAAATGTCCTAAAAACGGGCGGAACGTATCGAGAAAAACTGCCGACACGCCATTTACGTCCACAAGAAAAACAAAACCCACGATCGTTTTAATATTTCGTACGGATGCGCAGGCGACAGACTCAGCCATCCACTACGGGCCGTCCATTGATCAAAAACGAAAAGAATACGAACGTTTTCCACCCACCGCGGGGAAAACGGCCAAACCGTGCGCGGCGGCCATAATAGCTCCGAACGAACGGCGGCGGTTCGGCGTAAATGCGAGCCAGCGTTGTCACCGCGCTGTCCGTCGGTCCGGCGACCGGTTGTTGTTGTCCCGCTACGACAGCGCCGATCGTCCACGATGGTGCCGTTCGGTCACGGCGGTCGGGCCCTGCCGGCTGCTACGGTCGTCCGCCCGTCGAAGTGGCCATATTCGGTGCCGTCCCGGAGGACACTGCCGGCCGTGTCCGGGTGACGACGACGACGACGGCGCGCGGTCACCGACAATACCGACAAACGATCGGTTTAGTTAGCCGAATAAAATCGAACACTATGGCGACGCGTAACGCACGATTATAAACATCTCCGTAGGTATAAATACGAATTCCGCGCGTTAATATCGCCAGTCTTATACCGGACATTGTCGAGTGCACGTCACGCGTTCCAATAAACGAATTACGCGCGGAAAGTAACGAATTATGAAATCTACCTCGAATAGCGCGCGCGCGAAAGAAAATACAAGCGCACCGGCCGTCTGTAAACGACCGACGCAAATAGAACGGACGCCGTCGTCGCGCCCGATGAATCGGGCAACCGACCAAAACGCCCCGAAGACTGAATCACCCACAGCGGTGATGACGGAGACGTCGAAAACCGACACGGCCGGTGACCAACAAAAGGTCACCTCAACATCGGCCGTCGTCGGTAACCAACAGTCGATGGTACGGTCTTGTAATAAGTCCGACGATAACGTTATTTTTTAATTTCGATTATTTTGCGCGCGCGCGTTACAGAACAAAACGAGAGCGGAAAAGTTACGCCGGAAAAGTGAATACTTGGAACGGGCGAAACCGTCGACGAAATTGGCTGATGGTGGTCGCTCTTCGAATAACGAACAACGACCGTGTAAGAACGTGGCAAACGTCGTACGTAAACCGGCCGAAGACGGCGACGACGATACGGAACTGTGGCGATTGCTACGAAAACCGCGGAAACAACGCGTCGGCGGTGCGAAGGACGTACCCGAAGGTGAGACGTACGCCGATATAATATTTTCGAAATATTTTCGTTCCCGTTCCGGCCGTGTTTATTTTTATAATTTTTGTTTTTTTTTTTTTTGAAGCCCGACTACGGAACGCGAATAAATGTTTGG
>JAIPRN010002399.1:0-31248 GCA_025469175.1 Geopemphigus sp. TES_GeoC_2020
TATATATATATATATATATATGTATGTATTCACGTGCAAATGTACATTATATACAAATCGTAAACTACGATATATTTGTTATTGAAATATATTTTACGCGGCCGCCAATGGTAATTCGTTCGTTGTACGTTTATTTTGTCGATAAAATAACGACGAGATTTCTCTTCGAATACGACAAGTGTAATTAATATTTTGACAACGTTATTTTCATATTTTTTTTAATTATTGCCATTGGTCTTATTATTATTTAACATTTACCGAGTTATATTTTTATGAATTATACAAATAATAATTAACGACGAATAAAATAATTGGCCAACTAATTTTCAATTCGATTGTGAAAGTATTGCACAAAAATAGTACGTATATTTCAAACGTGTTTCCCCTATTCCGTAATTTGGATTTTCCCCTTTAAAAATTACTTAACGTAAACATCTATTATAATGTACGAATCATATGACAATAGGAAATAGTTATAGAAGTAGATATTATATTAACTATTTCAATCGTAAAGGTAAAACATTATCGTTCAAACGTTACCAAGCTGCCCGTGTTCGACTTCACAAGATTATGCAGAGACATAAGGAGAAGGTTGGGTCGGTGCCTTCGTTCCATGAATCCACCGACAAATGTTGAAATGAAAACGCAAGAGTTTAAAGACGAATAACTGGACTCGTCCTCCGGAATACCGACTTGTTGAATATGACTGATTGCTCGTAACTGGAACGCTGTCAGATGTCGTGAACTTGCGCCGCCGACGATCTTCTCTACTCTGCTCGACGAGAGACTCCTCCACCTGAGAGACTCCTCCCTAACGCGCGAGTTGACGGGAGACTCGACACTGGCTTCTGCTTGGTCGGCAGCCCGTGCCGACTGCTTGTCCTGGCTCAACTTGTCTGCTGGGCCTTGCTAGACTGCTGGGCCTGACTTGACTGCCTCCTGAGAAGCGTAATGATCGGGTTATATAAGCTCCGAGGGGTCACGTCTTCATAAAAAACGGCACATCTGGTGTTGTCGATTGTAGTGGTTGTGTCCTTGAGTTCCGTTATTTGGTTGATTTTGGATACACTTTTTAGTATCGGTGTGTAGAATTGTTCTGGGTACTGCGTGTTTTAATGTTGTTTGGTCAGTAACTTATTCAGTCATTGTCCTTCATGTGTGTTTATTTTTATTATTTCCAAATGCGCTCTCTGTGTGGTTCGTCCCGTTTTATATGATTTTTAAAGATGTCCGACCTTGTCCGTTCGTACCGCAGGTGATCGAGCGATTTATCATTAGTCAGTTAATAACCCTTATGGTGGGTACCCTTCATGTGTGCTGTGTGTACGATTTCTCGGGTTTCTTCGCTTTCGTCACTCTTTCTTTTTTAAATTAACGTGTTTGTGAGAGTATCCTATTTTAATCCTTTTTCTTTGATTATTCTGCATGCGGTCGGACGTTTTGCCATTGGTTAGTCATCCATCCTTATGGTCGTCATTCTTCATGTATATTTATTTTCATATTTATTACTTTCGAAAGTGTTTTCTGTGAAATTTGTTCAGTTTCTTGTAGTTCGTAAATATATTCGATTTTCTTCCTTCGTGTCACGAGCGGTCCGGCGTACTTTAGTTATTAACCCTTACGATCGACATTCATTATGTGTATTTATATCTTTCAGAATGGTGCTACATATATAATTTCTCCGGTTTCTTGACCTTCCTCGTTCTTTTTAAACTAATATGTTTATAAGAGTGTTTGATTTTGTCCCTTTTTTATTGTGCTGCAAGCGGTCATTCGATTTACCGTGAGCTAGTCACTAACCCTTACAGTCGTAATTCTTTGTATATATTATAATTATTATTTTCAAATGTGTTTTCTGTTTCATTCTTTTAATATAGTCGTTATTTCGTGAAGGTCGAGGTGCAGTTCATTTTATTAAGAAATCTTACAATATTTTTGTACAGAATGTTTTTCTTTATATAAATTAAACTTAATTATGATATGCACTCAAGTATAGTATTCATATTTTTTATGATATATATTCAACATCGACAACCGAGTACAGATGTACGCATAAAAAATCATATATACTCGTATATATGGGGCACGTTTTAAAATAATCGTCGTTGTATTATTTTAAAAAGTTCTATATTCATGAAATTCACCGGGTACATACCTAATTCTCACAATGCCATTTTTTTTATACCAATACGCAAATGCATATTGGTTACGATATTACGAATTCACCAATCGCGATCATTTGCACGTAATCGTATGTTCAACATCATTCGTATTATTACGATTATTATATCGTTATAAATATGATAATTGCCATACCGTAAACACGTTGAAACTACATAAGCGTTTCCTGTAAATATATAATCCGATAAAATACCGGCACGTTTTAAAACTGTCGTGGTATGACGTTAGTAAAGTGTGCTTACGCAGATTAATTCATTCATTTTTAACAACCCGTTCATTTTCCATTTTTCGTTTATTCGACCCATGCATCCCGTAATTGTATTTTATTTACAGTCATATGAAGTTTAGTTCGTAGTTTAAAAATAATTTCCAAATTCTCGTCATGTTTCACGAAATCACTTTAGTATCATAATAATTATATTTCATACCTATTACTATATATTTCATATATATAATATTTGATTAAATATTCGAATTGATCATAAAATATTAACAGTATCTATAGTGGTAACTTATGGTTATTACTAAAAGCTTCTACTGTAGAATGCTGAACACGAAAACGTCTACACATTTTGTTGTATTAAACATTTTTGTTTGTACCTTCAAGATGAGAAAATCGAATACGGGTGTTGAATAATTTCGAATCGTTTGAGATATTTAAGTTGAACGTATTGAGAAATGACGATGCATTATCAAAGGTTTATTAATTTTGACGCCTTGTTAATATTTTTTTATCAAAGTGTTTGTAATTTTATTTCGTATAATGTATCGTTAAATTTACATTCAGAAAAGCGTTAACAAAAAATACTATGTAAATATTTATTAACCTATCTAAACAATATTTATTTTGACTTTGGAGCACCACGAATTTTAGTTGATCATCTATACGTGTATGTCAGAGTTTAAATACAACGAATAACAAATTGTTATACTTTCCGAATTGTACTTCGATTTAATACTCTGTTGTCTAATTCAAGCGCCGTAAAAAAGTTGCAGTTAATTCGATATGTTAGTTATCCTAAATATTGTTAGAATATTATTTGATTAACATGTAAAAACCAAAATTTTTATAGAAATTAATCAAAAATTAACTTGCTACCCTATGTTTGAATTAAACCAAAATTCAAATAATTTAAGATTCCTTAAAATATTTTGGTTTAAAATATAATTAATAATATTATAATATAATATCAAATTTATAGATATAATTGAAATTTATAAAAATTAAAATTAGAAAATTTATTAAAATATAAAAAGATTTTGAAAAGTATTATATTTAGTTTGTGTTTTGTTTTTTAAAAATAAAAACACGTTTAAAAAATTTTAATTATAGGCAAATAATTTGCATCTCGAAATAACAAAATAATATAAACTAATTTTATTAAAAGTGAATTTGCTCTGAAGAATAAATGATCGTGTATCTAAAATTAGAAAAACCTAATCGTCAACTTCATACAGGTATATGACCAAATAGGTAGTAGACAAAGTAAGTCGAGCTGTTAGGTTGTTATATAGATAATTTATTTAAAATAAGAAAGAAATGCCCTAATTAATAACAGCATTAATTTTTGCCAGATTTGGCTGTAGATTATAAAACCATGGGAGATTTATATTCTATGCATATTTCAAGGTAATAATGGCACGTGCTGAATTTAATAGTTTCGGTTGCCTTAAACATTGAAAACGTAATTTGTGTGCGAATTTAGCTTTTTAGAGTATAATTTATCAAATACAATGATTCGTAATCGTTTCTCTATTGAAAATAATTGTACCAATTAACTTTATGGCGAACAAATATTAGTGGCTGCTGACTCAGATTTTGTTCACTATCCGTACGTATTATTCATAATATTGAAAATAAACGATTTCGTCTTACAATATTGACATAATTACGAACTTAATTAGTTAAAAAATTATGCGTATACAGGTTATTTAACTTTCTTTAAAAAAACTGAATTTGGTTGAAAATTCTGACGAATTACTTTGATTTATCTCACAAAAAGTTGGTAAATCATATTTTTCGGACACATAATACGAACTGATCAAAACTTCAATTTTCCCCCTAAAACGATTTGATAAAACGTTTAACTACTTATTATACAAAATTACGTACGTGATTTCGCGAAAGTTTAACAAACTTGAAAATTACTACAAGCAAAATTGTTTATGTTTTGAAATTGAAATTTCTGAATGTTTATTAATAGAAGGGCCGCTTTTTGTAATCGTTTTAACACCCCGCGGAATATTCATTATTGAAACGTAATTATTATTATCGCGACGCTTTATCGATTGATAAAATCGAGATTCGATAATTATAGTGAACCTATAGTTGTAGGATAAGATTGGTGATAAATATCCCTAAAGATTTTAAGTTGAAAGCGATGATTATAAAGTATTACATAATGGGTGCACATTTTCGACTAAAATGTGCGCCTCGTAAAGAAATCGATCGTTACGAAAGTTTGACTCATAGTCGAACAATTACGTTCAACGGCCCCGTTTACGTTATTCGATCTACAGTGGTCGTATTTAAGTAACAACGCAAAGTCGATCAGTTGTTTCGTTGTACGAAATGCCAAAATGACGTTTTAGAGACATTTTCGAACGGGTTAATGAATGATGCCGGGTAACGTTCCAGTGACGCATGTCTCTTGGTATACTTACAATCGTTTTGGCCGATAGTGTTTTGTTCGAACGCGTCCAATTGTAGACCGTAGTACGGTTCGTAAACAAGTGGCACGTTTTTGTTTCCCAAATATATGTTATTGTACATTTTCCTCGGACGAACGGACGTGTTTTTCGAAACGTAATCGTCGACACGGAAGGTTCGCAAACCATCACCACCGTACCCCGACGACGACGTTTATTATTTATTAATATCGATCGTTCCATTCATTTTTCGGGAGAACCGCGAACTGCACTTTCGCCGCTAACCCCTGAATATTATCGATATTATTCGCTCACTGTCCCGGTCGTCGGACTCGCCCGACCGCGTTCGGTGTAGCGCGTGTTTCGTCGCCGTACAGCGGTGTCGCACCCGCGACAACAACAGCTGCCGCCGAACCGGACGGACTATCGCCTATCCGACCCCACGTCATCGTCGAGAACTTTCGTTCCCCTCTGTGATCACGCGTTTTCGTTCATCCTCGCACCGGGTGTCGACCCCGTCCCTATCCCACTCTACGTTCACCCGTATGCACAATACGCGTATATCCTCTCACGACACGTGCGGCGTTTTTCCGCCAATCACCTCTAGCGGCCGGCGCTGTTGGTTTTTGGACTATTCCGAACTCGGTTTCCATTTTTCGATTAAGTCATACCTTTTATGATGTGCAAACTGGGTGCCCTTCCTTAATTACTCATCCTTCTCATAGAAATACACACACACACACATCCACATTTCAATTAGGGTTACCCGTGAATCTGGAACGAATATTTTTAATTTTCGAGAATCAGTTACGTTCCAGAAACGAACAATTCTTAAAGAAAGTTCGTATATACGGCTATATGCGATTCGTTTTCGAATCATGGATTACAGATTGAATTTTTATCTTAAAAGAGTGTAAGCTATGTGTTCTACGTTTTCATATATTCACTATTCACGTATATTGTAATCGCGATTTTCGATTATTGTTTTATTTTTAATTTTCAAAACTTAAATTTTCATTATGAGTTTGAATTAAAGCGTGCATGGACGATACATAAGCTGTAGTTGCTTAACAAGTATAAATTGTTGCATTGGCTCACATATCATTGCAACTTCCTTTCATACGATTAAATCGGTCTAAATAATCCACAAATGTCTAATTATTCCAGTAACTTCAAGCTTAGATAACATTACAAATGAACCGAAAATGTCCTAAACATTTTCAAGTTCTAAGAACATTATAGTTTGTAACGATACTTCATCAGCTATTTACTTATTTCCGAATATTTTGTTTTACGTCACAATATCATTTTTAACAATAATAATATTATTTGTTCTGTCATTTCTTAAAAACGATTTACACTTAGGGTTCATATATCGTCATTTCGATTCATCCGACACCAAGGTACTTCTAATTTTTGAACGTTTTTGCCAATTTAAAACCATTAAAAATGAATAATAATAAATGAGATTCTAGTATATGTGTTTCGTGTCGCGGTTTGGTGATTAAGTCGTATGGAAGACCGTTTGAAGAATACGGCTCAAAATTGAAACGGTTTGTCTCAATGTCCGATTATTTTGATAACTTTAACTTTGCACTATAAATTATATAATATTTATGATATTATTTTACGAACACGTTGAATCGAGTTTAATATTCGACATTTTTTATCGGTAAATATTATTTAACATTTTTATTACTTGATGTTTTCTGGTCTAAGTTCAAAAAAACGATTGTCGACCAAGATAACATTAACCTTGAGTTTCAAAGTCACAAAAATTACTTCGGGTGTATCACCCAACCTCATCGATACTATCTTTAGGCATTCATTTTTAATCGACACGTTATGCAATAATATTACGATAATATCGACTGTACATATTTCCAATTAATAGATAAATACGAATAGGTTGTGTACCACGATATTGTGCAAAATCTAAGAAAACAAAGAAAATAAATTGTTTGATAAACAACTGTAGCAGGACGTACCATATCCGACATAATTATTATAAGACCATTTAACGACGAAAACACCTTTGCAAATTTAACGTTTATGCATTCAAGTGAATGCCCTTTTAATTTTTCCATTTACTTTGTTCGACTTAATGACAATGACAACGGTTACATTTATGTCGTGAATTCGAATTTATATTTGTTACCCGTTTGCAATTTGGATTTTTCCAACCGGTACTTACGAATAACAAGTCTTAAACTTTTTATAAATTTATATTTCGCATACAATCGTATTTAAAATTTTCTCCCTTTTTGTTAATTCTATTCATATCCCTTTCAAAGAAAAATTAGATCGTTCTTCATTTTGTTCAAAACATTATTATATTTCTAACATATATAAATAATTAAAATATAAAATAAAAAGCACGTCGGTCTTCATTATGATATATTATATAAAACATATTTCTAAAAAATATATTTATATTCGTGGATCACATATATATATATATATATATATAATATCATATATCATACATGACTGACAAATTAAATTAAATCAATCTCTTAGTATGAGAATATAAAATTATGAACTTAGTTAAATGTGTTTTAAATTTAATTCTTTTTTATAGCAGTTCATTATTTGTTTATAGTTCTTATGTGTATATTTTTTAATTTAACCACACATATTTGGTAAAATAACTCAACTAATAATTAAGGTAATTGTTATGATACTAATATGAAACTAATTTATTTCACCGAATCTATAGATTTAAACGTCTAAAATTGTATAAAAAAAAATTCCTTTAAATTAATTTCCCTGAAAAACAATATTCAATGAGAATTATCATCAATTATGTAGGCATCCAATGTTATAGTTTCAGTAGAATCTGTCATTAGTTATTCGTTCCAAAATATTTGATAAAACATCTTTTTATTATTATTAATATTGTGTAGAAGTATTATTTTGTAATTTCTGTAAGGCGTAATACTGAAATGATTTTTAAATGTATTCTACATTTTCGAAATGTAATTAATTTTTGTACCCGATTTATAATGGATAAAATAATAATAAAATGATTTAGATTTAGTTATTTTTTAAATTATAATTCAATCAATTATTACTGGTACATCTTAAATGTAAGTTTAATTATTTGGGCAGTACATAAAAATGATAACTACGCTTATTGTTATTTGAACAGATTCTAAATTATAACTAATGGGTTTCAAATTGTAAATCAATATTCGATTTAAGGTGTTATCAGTACCTATCTTTAAGCGATTGAAAATCAATTATAGATTAACAAATTAGTTAGTTATTGGTGGAATGTCATTTGTTATGGTTGTTTGAATAGCAAAACTTTAAAAATGTAATCGATGTGCATTTACATTTATAAAATGTAACGAGGTATACATTAATACCTATCGTAAAAATAAAACTAATTATGAATTAATATTTTTACAAACATTTTCTACTTGTTTTCATAGAAATGAACGAAATATTATTTTGATACATAAGGAGAAAAATATGAGTAATATTACATCAAATGTTGACGAAAATAGCATTTTAATTTGTTTGTTCATTGACTCCATAAACTATAAGAATTAAATTTTTTGGGAGCAAAAACCAAAATTAACGATTAATTTATTTTAATTTAATTATTAATATAAGAGACATACGGTTTTACTTTTTGAGAGATAATAGATAATATTTTTATTTAAATTTTGTTCAATAATAGTTTTTCAATGAAGATTTTTATTATTGCACAAGTTCTATTACGTAACGTATCAAGAAAAATGAACGATTTTTTTTACGATAAATGTAACATCATCTGCAGAAAAGTAATTTTTCAAAATTTCAAAATAACGTAACTATTTTTTAACTTATTAGGTTATTTAAAACTCTGTTAGTGTTTGTTTGGTTTTCTATATGATCAAATCAATTAATTTCATTTTCCCATCTTGTAAAGTTTATTATCTCGTCTTTGCCTCTGTTATGTATTATATATATATATATTTCGTCAATCTGTCTATTTGTGTAGTATTTTATATGGTTTTAAAATTTATTTTGTAACGTTTCATTTTGTGAAATGTCATCATTCATGTATGCAATTATTTATCGCTTATAAAATTTTGTCATTATAAATATATTTGATATTTAAATAGGTTCTTTTATTATTTTATGACAAATTATTGTAATAGTTACAAAGAAATAACAACGATTATACTTAAATGCATATTCGTTTAACGTGACAATATATATTATACATTTGATATTTGAAAGTTAAAAAAAATATTTTTATATTTGTAACTGATATTCGTGAATAATTTATAGTGGACAATAAACAACTGTATTATTTAAAGTAAACGTTGACCAATATTACGGATAATAATTTATAAATATAAAATCGAAATATAAATGATATCACTACATATGGCGATTAAACTTATTTTGGAATATATAGGTTCAAATCATATCTAACTAATATGGTTGCAATCTTTTTTGTTCATTGAAAATGTAAAAAAATATATAAATATATATATACACTTGCTTATTGAGTTTGAGATTTTAAACATAGCTACGGGTTAAATATATAATTACGGAGACATAGCAATAAATAGTCGAAGGTATACTATTAACGTGTGATTTTTATATAATTTGCACTCTCGTAAATGTTTTTATTATTTTTGTGGAAAATATGATTGAAGAAGAAACTTTGCAGCAGTTTACACAATGATGTTTATATATCAGAATACTTAAAGGCTAATAAGATAGAGGAACATAAAGAAAAATCTATCGAACTATTGTATAAATGTGATCATTACAACACTATTAACGCATAAAACGTCAGTGTTCGGGTACATTTAAGATATATGATAAAGTTTCAACTAGCATGTTTGACGATATTTTAAGTATGTGTATATACTTTTAGATCTTTTGATTATTTGATTTGATTATATATTTGGTTTATTACATAGATGTGAATTTATTTCGTAACGATATAATATTATTTACTGTTAGTATTAAATCTACTACCATTATTACTACGACTACTACTATTACTCAATAGGTATACGTAAACTAGGTGAGCGCGCTGTAAATAGTTTAGAGGTTAAGGGGAAAACTCGACGACGTCAAAAAAATAGAGGAAGTTAATATTTACTATTATATAACTTTCGTTTGTCTACGTTAATTTCAAAAACTTTTTCTCGTGTCAGTATTCTGAAAACAACTTAGTATTTTATATTTTTGCAAATAATTAGAAAACTTTTAAAATTAAATTTTCGTCAAAGTTCGATCGCAATCAACCGTTAACATATTATATCATATTATTTGATTTAATTTATCATATTTTTATTATTGTTGGTTAAAAATGATTGTCTTGTTGATATATTCGTTTATACATACGTTAAGTATATCTTAAACTGATTCCTACACAGTTTGGCAAGTATTATAACGTTTAACGTTTATCTACTATTGAATGTATGTAATGTTTACAAAATTACATAGTTATAAGTGATAAAGGAATCTCATAAACTGTATATACACGACGCGCTTTTAAACAAATGATTCTGAAACTAATACCACAAACTATACGCAGTCCCATTCGAAAATTAAATCAACTCTATTTATAGAATATATAAATATGTATATGTTATAGATAACGTACTTTTACTAAAATATCTTTTATATTACTTGACATAAATTTGACATATATTTACGGAAATTCTTTCTGTATTGTTGCCACAGCTATTATTTAAATAATTTAAATAATCATCGTAAATGGTTCAACAACGTCTATCGAATTTAATTTTATACCTACGTTTCATTTATGTGATAAGTGAATAAAACGACGATCGCGTATACTTTATTCTTCTGTACGAATACGAAAATATATTCTAAGCTGTTTTTGTTGCTCTCGCTATAAGTACATATCAGTTATACCTTAATGATAGCTACTTTAGGAATTTATAGCCATGTTATTAGATGGGACGAGGAGACAGGTTTTATTACGGTTTGACAATCGAGAATGTATATAAATATGTATATATAAGAAATTCTGTTCGATTTAACGTTTTATTGTTCACGCTGCGTTAATATTTCAAATCAAAACATGCGTGTGTGGCTGCTTGTGTCGATGTTAAACCACCATTAAACTTTTTTTAAACTTTCTCAATACTCACGTCGCCTCCATTCATTTCTTCGGATGAAAAAAATGCGGCACACACGCGACTGGAATTTCATTACAGCTAAACTTCTCCGATGGGAAATCAACGAGCACTGCGATTCATTTGCTTGTTCCTAGTTATTTTTTTTTATTTTAATATTTTTATCGCTCACCTTTCGTCCATATTGGACTAAAAATTTTTGTTCAAAAACGTTTGTCTGTAAACAGTTATTGTTAATTTATTTTATAGAAGTCTTTAAACAAGGTAAAACAAATTTCACTGGTTTTGGATATTATCCAAAACTAGCGCTCCTACATTTATAATTTAAAGAGGTACCTAATAAAAACAAATTAATAACCCGAGTTCAGAATGATAGTTCCAGCTATAGGTCTAATTAAATATTCCTTGAAAGGAGTTGAAAAAAAATATATCTTATAAGGTTTCGAGGGAAAGGCGAAAATTAATTTTTTTTTCATTTTTTCATGTAGTTCACAGTAAACATTATTTATTAGTTAGAAATTATTGTTAATTGTTATTGTATAATTAAAAAAAGAAGCTATTTTCTACCTCAGGATTAAAAATTAATTTTGTACAGCATCGTCAATATAAAAAAAAGTAAATGTATTTTATAGTATTATGGTTAATCTATTGATTTTAAATTTGGAAAAATAAAAGAATCGATTTCTTATGTTAACCAGATAACAAAAATGTAGTGTTCGTTTTATTTTAAAAAGTATTATTATCTTTATATATAACAGAATATAAATGTTATTATTATTTTTATTATTACATTTTAGTAGCTTTATATTTAAAACGATACCAGCCGAATAATTAATATTTATAATTCAGAAAATCTATAAATGTAACTTAAAAAATTGGAAAATAGAAATTAATTAATAATATTAAATAATAATTATGAGCTATTGATTTCAAAAAGAGTTTAATAGAATATAAATGATAAAACAGCAGTGGTTTTTAATATGCATTTGGAAATATTTTCGTGAAGAATCTGGTAAAACTATACTTTCAATTGTTTATTTAAATTTTGTTAGAGAATTACATTTAATTATATGACACAAAATTTGAGGAGAGAAAAATAAAAAAAATAACAATAATGATAATTATATCAAAAAATTTTAAGAAGTGAATTATAATAGGAAGAAATTATTGATAGAATTGATAAGAGCGATATTGGAAAATTCAAAAATTAACGAAGGTGCAATATTCTATAGTTTATTAACGTATTTACAATAATGTATCAATATATATTATACTTAAAACTAAATATATAATAACGATATAGATTTCGTCAATATAATTTACAGTTTTAAAGCATTAAAAGTTTAAAAAATATTTAATCTATAAAATAATAATTCGTTTACTTTTAATTTGTGGATAAAATCGAATTTTGAATGTATGGAAATAAATAATGACGGAATTTTTAGTAAATATGACAACACAAGATTACTTAACACTTGAATGTGCTGAAAAAGACAGTATTTTCAAACTTTGAAATTGTATGTGTATTTTAGGTACTTATCCACGATGGCGTTCAATTTAATACGTTCTCTATATTTAACTCGAGGCCTAAGCGTACGAAGAATCGTCGTTCTTTTCGCTTCGTTTATCGAACAGATACAATATACAATATATATGTATATATTAATTGTCTTCCTCTTGACTTCCTCTCGAGCCTGTTGGCGGGCAACCATTTTTCATTCGTGGTGAATTCCGTTTTTCAATAAAAGGAGGCAAACGTTGCATGGGTTGCATTGTTTTTGAAGTAGGGGCGCGTAACGTACAATAAATTCATCGTGTTCGGTGGCGTTCTTCGCTGTCTCGTTTAAATAAACCAATTAATCGAAATAGTCGAATAATTAATTGACAGTAACACGCCATTCGTTGCATTCGTTTGTATCTATTACGCCATTTTGTTCCGTTCATAGTTTCATTATGTGATACACGCGGATACACAATTCATAGGTAGTTGTACAATTTGTACGATTTTTATTTAAAACGCAATTTACGTACCTGCTGCACCAGTTGATCGTCGTATTTGATTTCAACATGTATAACTGTCTGCGGAATAATTGTTTAATTTGGGTTGCGTGTGTATGTCGTTTTGTTTTTAAAAGTCGTGCAACCCACAGGAAATAAAAGTATGTTGCCAGTTGTGAAAGTTTAATGAGAGTATATAAGAAGTCCATACGGTTATGTTTATTATAATTTCGTTATATTTTTATGTATTCTGGTAAATATGTTTGAGGAGTTATTATTAAACAGTTACGTTAGATAATTAATTAATTCCGTAAATTATATTAATTACTTCATGCATACGATAACAATGAAGCGTCGACAAAGAAATGCATGCAAAGAAACGTAATGAATAATTATAGAAATTCGTATATTAGAAGGAAAGTTTATTATTCTATGAATTCAATTTGTCTTAATTTTATATTTATGTAATAATTTTATCGTACTTTTAATTAGCTATTGAATTATAGTTACATTTATAATTTATTATTAAGTAATTTGCTGTATTTGGAAAAAAGAACGAGGAAATTTTGACATTTCCTTCGATTATTGTTTTGTATCAAATAATAATATGACATTGTTTTTATAATTATACGTAAATACTTAAGTTATTTTAGTTATTCAAAGTAAATTTAATTATTTAGAAATAACGTTAAAAATATTAAGCGTATTATACATTTATCGTTACTAAAAATTTTAAAAACATAAATAAGAAAAATATTAAATTAC
The DNA here is from genome assembly GCA_025469175.1 of Geopemphigus sp. TES_GeoC_2020. Classification (NCBI taxonomy): domain Eukaryota; kingdom Metazoa; phylum Arthropoda; class Insecta; order Hemiptera; family Aphididae; genus Geopemphigus; species Geopemphigus sp. TES_GeoC_2020. The sequence continues at coordinate 13,713 of JAIPRN010002399.1, forward strand.
AAGAATTTTTGAGTATATTCCTCTTTAAATTTTGACTATAACAATAATATTTTTTTATTATATTTTTCTATATTTGTATTATTAAATATATATAAGTTCCAAAATTATTCTCAACAAAAAATTATACGTCAATCTATACGTATCATCGAAAAACGTTCCATTTTTTTAATTCTATTGATTTCGTTATCATTAATTTGTATAAACAATAAGGAGATTTTGGAGTACTATTTTAAAATAAACTTCAAAATTACTACAAAATGCATTTTACACGAAATTTGTTCTTCAGTAGGTTTTGAACTTAAATTGGCCATCTCTAATTTCGAAATAGTTCAAAATCGTTTCTTTGTAGGTAATAGATCCTACATGGCTGTTACGAAGTTTTCTACAGGTCAAACATGTTTTATGCTAACTTTAATCCACGTATTGCCTATAAATTGAGAGAACCTATCTAAAATTTTGTAGAAATCTTTGTGCGGAAGATCTACAGTTTGTTTATTTTTTCCGGCCCACTTTTTTATTTACAAGAGCTTTGCATGTAATTGTGATCCTGAGAGGTCGCTACGTGAAGTGGGGTTGGTTGAGTGACGCAAGGTGGGAATAGAGTGAATACGAAAAAAATAAAACAACCGCATTCTGTATGACCGAGATAATGACCTTACCCGCCACCCTATCATATGTTTCATAGATAATGTACGTATTAATACCTACTCGTGTATACTGAAAACTTCTAGTGAATACTCGACGTTATTCTCACGTGATTTGTTAAAGTTTCGTAATAAAAATAACGTTACGTGTAGTGCGTGTTACCCTTTCTGTGTGCCTTATATTACGAAGTTTGCCGGTCTGAACTTCGGAGGAATGTTCTGATTAAAAACCAATACTCGTTAAATATTATATATATTAACTGCGCTTTAATCGTCGAAATTGACTTTACTAATCAATTGGGGAGGGGTAAGATAGTGCATTGTTTATTTATCTTTAACTGTGTAATCTACATATATTCCAGGTTGCAATTATATTCTCCATAATTTATGTTTAATAAATAAATTTAATGATAAAAATATTCCCTTCTGGAGTTTTTTCTCACTTTCATACTTCCATTCATCTGTTAAAAGTAAACACACACACACACACACACACACATACATATTAATGCATTAATGAGAAAAACATTAAAATTGACTTACACAAAACTAAAAAGAAATATTTTTAACTTTATAAGTTACTGTTTAAAAAAAAATTAGATCAGCTGCGACATATGTAACATGAAATATTATTGAATTATTTTTACGTTGTTCCTAAGATAAACATAACAATCATAAAGACTATGTTAAAAGTTAGAAGGCCATATTTATTTTTCATGCAAATTTTTTAACGATAATTATATCATTTTTGATATTTAACTAAGTTATGTAAATGTTTTTAAATAAAATATTAGGTTTCTGATATTAAAAAGAATAATTTATTTTTAACTTATTTAATTTTTTTATATTAAATAAATTAAACGTGTTAAAAAACGAATATAATTAGTTGACACGTCAAACTTTAAGCATATATATATAATTATTTTATGTCCATTTTATAATACGTATAAACAAATATTATTTAAAAGTGTTCGTGTTTTGTATTTTATTCTTTCTGATTCATTTTAATTTATGGGAAGTAATAAAACTATTTTATTGACAAATTACTTTTTGATCCAAATACTTGTGCATGCTTATATTATATAAACATATAATTTATCGGCATTGGATATTATATTTATGGGGTAATTTAACGAGTAATAATAGGCACTATGGTCGAAAGCAATGCGTTTAAGTTTAAGTTTTCAAGAAGATACTAAGAGAAACACAAAAATAGGGGTGATTCGATGCTGTCAAATGGAAGTATTATCTAAATGTGAAACGATTGGTCCTGGAGATTAACGAGGGGTAAAGATTTACCCAGAACAATTCCCAAAGTGCGAGGGTGTACCCTATGAATTTTAATTGTTTCCGAATTTGACGTGCCCAATACAAAGAAATCTTTAATATATTAGATTGGTATTCTAGTACTTCTTTTGTATACACTGAAACGTAATTTTCTTATCACATAGAGTTCTACATTTATCATATGAAAAAAGAGTTATAAATATATTTAAGTACTTTATTACGATTTATAAAAAATAATTTGGATCCAAAAACTTTACAAATATTATTTATGTTGCAATATGTCTACGTATGACGATTGTTAAGGAATGAAGATAAATTATCAGATTGTTTTTCTTATTTGTGGTTATCAAGCTTCTTATGACCATCCTTTTCGCATCAAATTTTCCATCTTTCTCTATCCATTACATTTTCTTCCTAATTTGAACGTTCGCCTAATGATTCCACTTTCTTTTTTAACTAAGTCATTTCATCTTGTTTAGGGGCTTCCTAGCAGTCGTTTCCACACGTATATTGTTCCATTAATTTTGTTATCAGTATGCTTAGGCTCCTGCAAGCCTATCTCGCCTATTGTAATCAACGCTTATTTATTACATCTGTTTTTTTTTGTATTCTGGAATAAAAATTTTAGCTCTGCGTTAGTCCTTCTTTTTTATTCTATATTGATATTATCCTTAACTAACCCGAAGACTTTTCTCAATCCTTTTTTCTTTTCAATATTAAAAACGTTTTCGTCCGCCTATTATCTTAGCGGCCATACTGGCCTAAGCATATTGGCAATTATTTCTTGACTGTATTCAAGTTTTACTCTTTTTATCTATTTCGTTATGTTTTGTTATTATTATTCCGAGGTATTTAAATTGTTTAATCCTATCGAAATTATACTTGCCAATATTTAAAGTAGTAACAGGCGGAAACAATTCCCTTCTTTTAACACACATTTCGGCCGTTTTCACTTCGTTATATTGTGACCCTACGTCACTACAACCTTCTCTAAATTGAGGAACATGTTTGTTATTTTTCAGATTAAGTTTTAATTAATTATCAAATTAAAGTTATAAATAGGTATTCATATATAATTATTTTTTAATGTTATTTTTAACATTGGAATTAATTAAAGAATGTCAAAGTTTTAATTGCTTTAAAGATCATATTTTTGCACATCTGTAAGTGGATAATAGTTTCTTGGATCATATAACTCAGAAAAATGTGTTATTTATTGTTTATACACGTAAATACATATTTAAAATATTCATCTTAATGATATGTTTACAATATGTTAATTAACGTAATTGAATAGTCGTTTATGTTGCGTATTTTTAGGATTTCAAATAAATATTCTTATATATATAAAATTAGAGAAAACCAATTTGATTAATAAACATCTTGATGCATATATTTTAATTTTTCGACTTACGACTTGACTTTTTTATATTTAACAGAGGCTAGTGCTATAAAGTAATATTTTATTTATATGCACGGGAAAAATATTTACGTATGTTTACCTTTATGTTTAGTGCAAAAGTAATTTCAGATATGATTTATAGTCGAACAACTTTTGTCATTTTGATTTAAAATAATAAAACTTGGGCGCTTGTTACTTTAATATACAAATCACGGTGCATTCCAATTTCTTCAACTATAAATATAAACGGTTTCTTTGTGCTACATGCATACAAGTCACAATATGTTACAGCTTCATATTTTCTATTTATCAAGTAATTTCTGATCCATTTTACGGATTACGTTAGAATATTAGATAAAAATTTAATTGCGAATGTTATTATTTTAAAAGGAATAATGTATCAAAAGCATTTCGAGTAAATTAATATTTGAATACTTATTTTATATTATTTTTACCTTTAAAATAACATGAAAAATTATCACTAACTATATTACGTTATTTAATATTTTAATTGGTAATATAAAACATCTATGTATAATATATTAAATTTTGAGGCATTTTAAATATAATGTTAAAATATTAATATTAATTTAAATACTATTATCATTTCTTTTTGTAATGTGCATTTTCAACACAATTGAATTATTAAACAATTATGTAGAAATAAATTGATAAGCTGAAATTTTAATTATTTATATTGCAATTAAGTTTTTATTTTTGTTAAGATATTTGAAATTCAAATAACAAATTGTATATAATTGTATATCTACAATTTTACAGTTATATTTAATCATAACTAAAAATTTGCAAAATTTTTTTAAATTGATATGAAGTTATAGTATATACTAATTATTAATATACAAATTGTTAAAATAATTATTTGAGAAATTCGAAAATAGTCGATTTTGTTAAACATACGTATACAACAAATTATGCTATATTTTACAATTTTTAATAGTTTTAAAAGTATTTTCTAACTACAGGAAAATTCGAAAAATAATTTGTTTAGGTTACAATATGAAAATATGTATTATTTTTTCGTAATTTGCAATTACGAATTAAATTAAATCGTGTAACAAGTCTATTATTTTTGGCCATATCAATCTTTTGGAGTTCTCTAATTCTCCAAAACCCTTTATATTTCATAATTTTATACTGTATATTTATATAACATAATTACCTATTTTATAACACATTTGCTTTTTTACATGATATTTTAATTAGAATATTCAAATTAACCTTTACGACATAAGTCAATGACATATGTACTGTTGGCGTCATTTATAACAAAATCGTTGATAATTTTATTCTTGATTGAGTGAAATTTTAAAATTAAAAAGAGAGTATTTGATTTTTTAATTAATTAATATTATATTTGGGATTTATTTTTATTATTGAGAGTTGAAATATATATATATATATTATAACTTAATGTTTTATGTACTTTACATAAAATTCATTTAAACGATAACATAAATTATAGAGTCTTAGTATCATATTGATTTTAGTATATTTAATATCAAAAACCAAAAAACCTTATTTTTTTTTACTTAATATTTTTCGTTTAATTAATGTTACTTTTTATAGAGTTATTTATAAATTTTTGAATAAAACATCTACGTATGTTACGGAATATTTCATTACAATACTAGCCCTCAAACTCTTCTGAAATAAGTTTTGTTTTTCTTTAAAAAATTTTTTTTTTCATCGACTAAGTCATTATGTTCATAAACGAGATGTGTATTTCTACTTTATAACAAGACTAGCAACGAGAGATAAATATATTTCTTTGTCGCTTGTATAGTTGTCTTGGGAGCCATAAGGTGGTTATTTCTCAAGTGAAGGTACATTTTCTAATAAATAATTTACTTTGGAATTAGATCGTTACAGGTTAAAAGGGGAGGTGATGCTTCTAAGATAAAACTATTGTATTTTATGGGCGTAGTTGGTCTACGTGAGGTCTATCGCTATTTTCATTCATCCGTCTCAGGATTTAATCAATAATGTTTACGTTATTTAATTATGGTAACATAATTATTGTGTTCAGTCCCAAACATTAGTTGAAGTATTTTATATAATATTATGCATTTAATATATATTTATACCAATTTATCTTAAGAAATAAATAATAATATATTTTAATAGAAAATAACAATAAAAAATCTCCAAAGAACAATAATTTTGGATTGAACACATTCGGACTGACTATAAGTTGTTGTTATTAAAGGAATGGTAATGAAAACTCCCCTCAAAACAGAGATTAATTTAAAATAAATAATGATAAAACGATATAAAAAATTACTCAATTAAATGTACGAAACAACGATTAATTTTGTTTGAACGCACAAATGGAGTAGGGGGGAGAGAATTTGTGAATTTCGGATAGCCTTTTTATACCAGAATTTTAACATGGTCTTGTTTCAAAAATGACCCTAGGAAGTTTCTTCTTCTTTTCGAAGTACCCATTTGTGTTAACCGTGATTGCAAACTAGTGGTTACTACATATATTAAGTATAAAGTTTTGAAATGTAGAAAAATGTATGTTTTTCGAAACCTAAACAACCGCAATAAAAATTGATCACCTCAGTTTAGAGAGAAAAAACTTGTTAAGGTAATAATGTCTACGTCAATTTGTTTAAATCGCAATATCATATACGCGGGAACTTCAATAATTCTATAGAAATAATATGTACCCTTATATGACAATTATAAACTTTTTAAACATAGATTTTTCATTTTTTATTTTTAGAAAAAAATCAAAAACGTAAAATATACACCTATATAATTTGCTAATAATGTTCGTAAATATAAAGTTACACTGTTTTTGAAAAATGTTCCTTTTTAACGTAAATATATAATAATAATATAGATCAATATTATTAATTATATTTATTTTTGGTCAGCTACTAGGTCGATAGCAATTAGCTGGGGAAGAGGCGAGGAAGAAGAAAAATATAGAACAATGATTTAACTCGGAAAATTTTTTTTTTATCTCTATATTTCGTACGATAGTTATAAATCTGTAGCTTATTTATCTACGGAGTTAATAATTTGCTTCAAAAATTAAAAGGTTTTTTCTCGTAATTTGAAATTAATAATTTAGTTATTCTTATATATTGTGAATATAATTGTTTTATGGTATCCAGTTGATATGTGAATAAATGTATGTACTTTAAACACATTTTAAATTTGAATATTTTCATTGAAATATTATTTTAATAAATACATATATATTGTTATATATACAAACCATAAACATATCTTCATCCGTTTATTTATAATTTACCTTTAAACAAATTTTTTAAAATTTTATTTCAAATTTCTGAATTTTAACTTTTAAATATGATCTGCGTTTATGACGAAATTAACATAAGGACTGAATAGGTTAATATCCACGGCACTCGGCTTTTATTATTGATAAAATTAATAAAAAATATCGCAACTAATTTTTTTATTATTAAAATAGTTTAAAAATTGTAGTTCTTTCATTCGACGAATTCAAAAAATATCTTTAACAAATGTATTTGTTTAAACACTTAAATAAAATAATAAACTTAACCAATAGAAGATAGTTTACAAAATATTTTATATGACCGCGTTTGTTATTTAACAAATACACACCATTATTGTACTCGTTTCAAAATATATTGGTCTCGTTGATTATACTTTTGTATCATTCAAAGATTTAATTGAATAGTAAATTCGTAATTAATATTAATCGACAACGTAATGTACCGTTACGTCAATGTGCGTCAAAGCAGTAATACCTATAATAAGCGGTGTATTTTAGTGGATTTATTTACGCGATCTATAACGGGAATAAATCAAATATATTTTGAAACATCAACATTGATAATTGTTGGTGACTAGTAAATATCCATTATCGGTTAATGAGTGAATAGTGGTTTATATTTTATTAACAAATAATAGTCAGTTTTATTGTAATACGGATTTTCATCACCCCATAACTACCAATTTCTTGTATTGTTTTCAATTCCCATGTATGTGTGTTTTTTCTGTATATGTATTGCTAACGTCAATACTATTTTTATCAGAATGGGTGCTTAACGGGGGAAAAAAGAAAAAGAAAAAAAGCGTATTTCGCTGAATGGTGAATAAGTGTGAGCGGGAGCAAAAATGGAATCCCATAAAAACGTGACCTATGGACGGATAAAAATCGGATAAAAAGTTTATTCGGGCTATTTGATCTTTTAATCCGCTTAAAATATAGTTGCTTACAATAAATCAGCCCTTACTGTACTTGTTTCTATTAACTTAAAGGGTTCCTATCTTACAACATGGTAAGTTTGTATAATTATAACCAAATTTTTATATATACATGTTTATAAATAAATTGTTCATTATATTATATATATTATAATTACATCGATAATATATTTGGATTAAAATATTTTTTTTCAATAATATATTTAATTTTGTATATTGAAAACATTTTATATTTAGAAATTTTCACTTACTGAATATATATATATATGTTTTCTTAGTTAAAGACATATTTGAAAAAATTTTTTTGATAAAATATTTTGTATGAAACAAGTTGAACATTTTCAATTCTTTATGTGCATATATTGATATTTTTTAGTATATTTATGTTAAAAATTATTATTTTCTAACAATCTATTACACAACAGAACAATGTTTAATGTTAAAATACTTTTTCTTTAATAAAATATATTATACTTTGAATATATTTAAATTCTGAAACTACTTGTTTAATCGTTTTACACTATTTTAAGTTATAAATGATGAAAACATAGCCTTATGCCTATGAATATTTGCCATTGATATATTTAGTTTTATTATTTTAACTCATATACCTATATACCTTTTATTAATATTTTTTAAATTAATTCCAAATATAAAGTTGTTCCTTAAAAATATATGTTCAAATATCTGTAGTATTAATAAAATAAATAAAGAATCTATTATTACTTTAAAAACATAAATTTGTATTAATAATTATTTTGGATACAATATTAAACAGATTATTTGTTCTAAATCATACATCAAAATATATTTGAATTTTAGGAAACTAATATGTTAAACCCTAATGTCCGGAAATTTTCTACACATATTGATTTGAAACATTTAATATATTTTTGATATTTATTTTTAAAAAAGTATTAGTGTTGTATTGTTTCATAATTTACAGATTTGTAATTACCTATGTAAAATTTAAACTAACTTTAGTTTTATAAATGGTAATCGCAACTTTATTTTAATTTTGTCATATAACTATACAATTTCTGAACAAGTAGTTTATTACTTATAAGTTATAATAATTTAAAGTTTTTTCAGTATAGGCGTTCAATATAATGCACAAAGTAAAAATTTTTTTTTCTACCTTATGGGATCTTTAATTAAATTTGTACTATTTAAATTTAATGAACAATCTGACTAAAATGTATAACTTAGAATATTAATTTATTTAGGGATTTGATCGTAATTTCAGATTAAAAATAAACAAAATAGATTCAGTTTTACTACGGATGCGTAGACAAGAATTATTGTTTTTGATAATAATAAAACACGCATAGTTTTAAACAATTAAATTGATTTTCGAAATATTTTTTTAATAATTTTATGCTTTAAAAAGATTAACGTGCTGTGGAAAGTGAAATTTTATGATAAAAGAATTCACCTAAAAACTTAGTTTTGTAAAAATAAATAAACTTTGTATACAACATGTTAAGTATTAACATTTTTTGATATATCAAAATTCTTGTGTTTAATTGAAAAAATAGCGTATACGTATACATAAATCAACAAAATCTATTACTTTTTGTGGAATTTAAAAATGACGTAATTAATTAAAATTAAAATTAAATAAAATTAATTAAAATTAAAATGACGTAAAATAATTTTTTTATCTTTGAAATATGATAATATATTTTACACTATGAAGTATTTATTAAATCCAAGTTTTATGTTGCGTACATAAACTGTGTTGTTACGTCGATTGAACAAATGAAAATTTATAAAATATATAAAATACCCAATATTTTCGCCAACAAAAAAATTTGAACGCTCACAACAGACATTTTCAAAAATTGTTTATCACTTCTTGCGTGATTGTTAAATGAAATGTATACGGATTACGAGTTGTAATAAATTATTATATGTGCATTTTTTTCAACGTATATTTTCTCACATAATATATTAGGTACAATATTTAACTATACAAATCAAATATTTTAGGTGATTTAGATTAATAATAGGAAAACAACACTTATGCTATTGTTGAAGGATTTATAATTTTATATTAATTGTATTAAACGTTGTTTTGCCTGTAAACAATTTTTAAGCTAGCGTGAGTTTTTACGCTATAAACGTTTTTGAAATAAAAATTGATTTTGAAAAAATGAAATAAATTGAAATTCAATCCATATATTTGTATTGATTGTCCTTGTATTATATTGATGGTCATGGGTAATGTTAAACAAATAGGGAATTGCAAATTTTTGAATTGAATTGACGAATTCGATAAAACCATTATTATACGTGGTATCAAAAAGCATTGCTTTTTAAATTTACCATTTATGATTGTTGATTCTAGGATATTTTCTGTAATCTTGTTGAAAACTGATCGCGTCCCTTTAAAAAGTCGTGGCGTATAGTAACATATATATATATATATATATATATATATATATAATTGTTACTCAATGCAATTATTGGTAAGCCGATTTATAATTGTGAATTGCGCGGTGGTAAACGTGGTCAATCGAGAGAATTAAAAAATGTGTAGGAAAATACAACTTTGTTTTCGTCAATCACAACATTCTAACAGATAACGAAGGTGTATGTGGCACAACCCATGTATTTTCAACGACAAATTTATCTCATATTAAATGACAATGAATGACAGCCATTTTGAACGTCGATGATATATTATATAATCATTAATTCTAGTTACAGTGTTGGCAAATATATTTTTGGGGACTTATTTTGCACATCTGTACATTGCAAAATGGAATCAAATATATCGCAAGGTTTATAGACCATATTTAATGGTGCAATTTCAAATAACTCCGGATCATTATTTAGTTCGAATATTTCGGTCGAAAAAATTTGCTCGATTTCTTCGGGAATAATTTCATTTATTAACTAAACTAAAATATGTGTACGAGGTACACTTTTTTTAACACTCAAAGGAATACATGGTGTTTGACTAAATACATAGTGCTTAGCAATAAACTCAATAAATAAATAAATACATTTATAATTCGGCCAATAACGCATCGCGCATACAAAAACAAATAATCAATTATTAATCGAATAATCGATATTACCCCCATATCGGCGCCACTTGGCAACATCTAACCAATATTAAAACTAATAGGAGCCATAACCGAATCTATGATGTGAATATGGCTTAGGTATATTTTGTAGTTCCCGAATTTAGCGAGTATTAATAAACGCAAAACATTTGTTGTATCTGTAGATAATAGTCATATTCTGTTATATATATATACACGAACATGAAGTCCCGATGTTTTTAAACAATGGAACGGTAGATCTAGGAAACGAACGAGACATATTTAATATTTGTTTATATCCGAAATTTGAATAATAACTTAAAGGTCGTCCGAAGTACGTAAAATCCCACAAAATTGCATACGCCGCATAACGCAATGATGTTATTCAAATTGGTAGTAACAATTTTCCTCACATATATTGGCATTGAATCGAATACGATAATTTTATTATGGTAATTCGAATTGTTCGACAGAGTATTAAATTATGTGATGGGGGGGGCGCGTTTATATTAATGTAATTATTGCCGTTTGTATTCTCATCGGTCTCCGGATAATCCTTTAAATACATTAAACGTGATAAAAGAGATCCCTTGATGGACCTAAGGATAGGTGGTATTCTAATCAGATTACAGGCCCTTCAGGGTGTAAAAAAATATATTGTCCGATTTGCATATGATCAAAGGCGCATGTCAGTTATAATGTTCAATTTTTTGTTTTGTTAAAGATTATCCTATTTCTTCATCCGAATATCATATGACAAACCAATTTATAAATAGAAATAAATGCATATAGAATATACGCCTGTGCTTATTACTAATGTTACCACTACTACTATTACTATTACTACTATTACTACTACTACTATTACTACTACTACTATTACTACTACTACTATTACTACTACTACTACTATTACTACTACTACTACTATTACTACTACTACTATTACTACTACTACTATTACTACTACTACTACTATTATTACTACTATTACGGTTAACGGCGCCACCATGCGAGATTAATTTTGAAAATAATATTCCGAAATTTGAAAAATTAAAATGTCGAAAACGTCCATACAGACAGCATACATCGATGGACTTTCAACATTATCATAAGCATTTTTAATTGAGAAAATGAGTATGAATATAACGTGTCAGTAGTGATATTTATATAGAATCGCAAACCACATATTTGTGAAACATTTTGCAAAATATTTCATTGATATTTTTTAATTACGATTTCGTGGAAAACATATATCATCACATTCTTTGAAAGCAACTGATCGAGTATCAACGATAAATGGCGTGTTTATTGGCCTGAAATGAAATGTGTAGTCCATGATAAATATTTCCTCCGTTAAAAAAAACATTTTATTTACAAATGTCCCGTATTCTTCGACCCTTATTTTTACACTTCTTTGACAAATTTACGAGTTGATGTTTTTTGCCAACATAAATTTGCCAATTTATGTGTGTGTCAATACGGGATTTTAAGATTTTACCAAACGTTTATAAATTACCGAACACAATAATTACAGTTTCATAACTAACATAAATGCACGTATCATCAATGTAAATATACTATATATACAAATGTACGCAATAACCTCAAATAAAATCTAATCACCTTAGCCTATATCACATTATCGGAAACATTTCTAAGAGATGAAATTACACTATACCAAATAACATTAAAATAACCTAAAGTAAAATTAATTAGATACAGTTATTATAATTTGCAAAACAAATTATTAAAAATTATACCTTAATAAACTATATCATATTTGTATTCAAAGGATATATAGTGACATTTTATAACCTGAAATATGGAACTACCTAATTAATTTTATGTAGCTTAATTACAGATCATTCAGATGACCTATATAATGACGAAACAATTATTGAAAAATACGTTGAATATTCAGAACAAACATTTACAAGTCAAATATATATATATATATCTCAAACAAGTATTTTAATTAACCAAAAAAGGCATTTTAATATCTTCAAACTATCTATTAGTTAATTATGAAGTGACTTAATCGTACGTATAAAGACTATTGATACCCTTTGGGCAGTGCAGAAAGTACTAAGTGGCCGGAATAGAAATTGTTCAGCTCCAAAGTTTGGCCACACCACAGTACGTGACATTTTTTAACTTAAGGTTTTTCTGTTATAAGCGATAGGCTCATGTGGTCCTTTAAGTTTTGATATTTAAATGTTCGAATTATTTTACTTTCTATTAGTCCTTGATTTCGGCTGATACGTGAGAAAGCGGCGTCCTAACTATATTTTAAACCTCCTTTCTCGTAATAAGTAAAATATACATTTTTATTTATTACCCGATCAAGTCTACGAAAAGTGAACGTTGGTACCAGATAAGTACATATATTTTTTATTATACTCTATTTTATCATTTTCATAAATAATCTCTAATCAATTATTGAATCCACGACTCCAGTTTTTTAGTTCATTTACTCAATATTAAATTTTTCTTTCCAATGTAGCTTTATAATTCTTATAATAATATTTAATTTTTGAGTTTCACATAAAAGTGCAATTATTTTATTGAAAATTTATTTCGGGAATATTAAATAATAGCACAATCATATTTTGTATCATATAAAAAATAATTATATTTAGAAATTATTTAGATATTTTTTAAACTATAATATTTATATGTATAATAATAAAAATATTTTTAAGTATATTATTTCTATTCTCAAAATTTTCGAATTTAATTAATTTTTGTGCCAAAAATTTTAAACGACCATCAATTTAATCGAGTTGTATTCCAATTTCACAGTCGGTTAAGCACATACTATTGTTTTAGTAACGTGGAAGTTAATAACGGTTAGTTTAAATTTGAAGTCTTCACCAGCAATCAACATAAATTTCGTCTCTGTTTACGTTAGGTATTTATTGTCATATGACGAGCTTCAAAACTACTCTACGTATCAAAATCAATTAATTTTATATTTACAATACCCTTTAATGGAATACGCCTACTTTTATCATACCTCACTGATTTCATTTAATATTTTAAATTAATCGTTATATTATTTTAGTATATTACAGAAACGTAATTTTCGAACACACGATTTTGGGAATCAAATTTTAAATGTTATCAAATAATTATAAAATTATGAATATTTTTTATTTACGTTATTATTACCTATTAAATACTAATTACTATTATTCTTACACTTTGCGTAGAGTTAAACAAAAACTAGTTTTTTTATATTGTAAGAAATGCAATTTTATATTTCGAATTTTCATCTATAGTTTGTATATTGATATTTTATATGGCCTTCTTTTCTTAAGGCTGTAGTTTAATAAACTACTTTTAGTGTCAAAAATAATAAATATGGACATTGTTTTATGAATTACTATATGGATGAAAATTACGTTCGCTTGTATTTGCAGTGTTATTCAACATAACATATTTCGTTTCTTTCTTTTTTACTACACAGTAAAATCAGATAATTAAAATGTTTATTATAGTTTTTAGTAACTTGCCGTATACCAGTTAAATCGTCTCATTACAACCTTGAATATAGAAACTTATTTTACAGGTATAATTTTATTTATTTTAGTTTTTTATTGTAACATAATTATGCGTGTGTGTGTGTGTGTGTGTGTTTTACAGGTGTCAAAGATAACCTTTTGATGTCGTAAAGGTTAGGAAGAATAAAAACAAAACAATATATGTATTCAAATAAAAATCTTTTATAAAAATACAAAGTTTAATTAAAAAATATAAAAATATCAAAAGTTATTTCTACTGCATAACGTACGTAAATAAAAAATTAAATATATATATATACACAAAATTATGATAGAATAATTTTTAGTAGTCAATAATTTCGAATTAAATGCGTTAAAATTATTTTTTATTAAATTACGTTGTAGGCGTTATATGATAGTATAATAGTACTTATTTTATAATGTTCATATTTTTAAGCTTTTTTTACATGTGTTGACCATTCACAGGATTATTGATGAACTATATAACAATAGGCATTGACAACAAGTTTTGATGGACGGAGTAGCGTATTGGCAAATAAGAGGAATTCTCGAACAATAGAATCGTATTTTAGTCTGGTTATAAAGGCCCGAGAGGGAAATCTCTCGTCGTCACACGATAATAAGGGTAGTGAAGGGAAACATATGAGTCATGGCCATACCAAATTGCTGCTTAATAAGGCCATGTCATTAGGTCTTGACCTTTTGTTCTGATGAGGGGAGGTTTACAATATATACTAAAACGATGTGGTGGTCAGGTCATTGATGAAATTTTAGTAATTTTAAACACGAGTGACTGTTGAGGATAATGTCAAAACTATAGTACATTATTCATAATTGAATTAAACCACAATCGTATAATTCGTATATTATATATCGTACCATTTTTTATTATTTTAATCTTGTGAACCTGTAATTGTTATTTATAATAGACATATGTTATTCCGTTATAATCTTATTTGAAATTCAATTTCAGTAATTTTGTTTAGGTTTCGTTGATTTCAAACTAAAACTGGTGAATATTTAAGTCCCGTTAATTCTAATATTAAAAAATATTTATGAAATTCTAACATCATATGTATATCATTATTAAATTATATACAGTTTATTTACAAATACACACAAAAATATTGATTACAAAATATTGTATATCTACATCTAAATTAAAATTTTAAAATATAGGTTTTTTAACAAAAAATTTTATTACGTAAATTATTTAGAATTTTATTATGTATATTATTTTCAATACATCGATTTGGTATTAAAATTGTATTGGTTAGAAATACTAAACATACTAAGCATAGTGCTAATCAAATTTGTGTAAGTACAAAAACTACAAATAATTTGATAACAAAGAGTTAATATAACGTTCGGAAATATTAAATTTATTAAATTCGAATTTGCGTTCATTTCAAAATAATTTGTTAAATTAAATTAAATATTGTAATCTACGTAAAGTTTATGTATTAATCTTTTTAGTGGTAGTCGGTTAGTCTGCAGTAAACTCTGAGGTTGACAATACATTGTTTTAATAAATATTTGTTGGATTATATGTTTTAATATTTGTTTTACCGAAATAAATCCAGAAGTTATTATATACGTCAAACATATTGTGAAAAAAATATTTAAAAATCAAAAATATAATTTATGTTTTCATTTAAAAAAAAAATTATATTTTGTTTTCCGGCCGAAATAATTTTTAGTTATACTGTATAAAACCACTATCATATTAGTAATCTTTGCAAAGAATTTTTATTACACTTTTTTTTTCATTTATACATATTTGTTGTAGGAATATCATCCTGTAATCGTAATATTCAAAAATATTGTAATAATCATTCGTAAAACACGTTTTTTGTTATACGTTTTTAATATTTACATCACGTCGATTTCAATATATCTTTATATTTAAAAAAAAACAAAGACTTTTTTGGATATTTGTTTGCAAAAATATGAAAACGAAATGATTTTATTATTTTTTAAACCATTGAAAATCCAACAACACTACACGGTT
Source organism: Geopemphigus sp. TES_GeoC_2020 (assembly GCA_025469175.1). Classification (NCBI taxonomy): domain Eukaryota; kingdom Metazoa; phylum Arthropoda; class Insecta; order Hemiptera; family Aphididae; genus Geopemphigus; species Geopemphigus sp. TES_GeoC_2020. Next base: position 29,864 of record JAIPRN010002399.1, read on the forward strand.
TATAGTAAATCAAGTGACACTTATCAAAATGTACTGGTTCTGGAACGCAAATCTTTGAATCATCTAATCTAATATAACTAATGCATCATCGAATTGAGTTTCTTAACTATAAAGTGATAAACGCTAAGTTATTCTGAAACATTGGGATTGTTTATAACGAAATCCTAGTTAATCTGTAATAATTAATAAATTTATATTAAAAAAAAATATTTCAATGTTATTAAATGTTTATTTAGGCATTGACTAGGTATGAATAAATAAAATAATTTTTTAATTTAATTAGACGTTGTATACATTAATGTGTGTACTACGTGTCCGATTATGTAAGCAATTACAAGTGAATATTTTAAGAGACATAGTAATAATAAATTTGATCCATTCGTCACTCCCATAAAATTGACAATGCTATAGTGTAAAGCGCATAACATCACATATATGTAGAGTAATTCGGTAAATAAATATTATTAATAAACATATTTTGCAAATCGCAATACACAATTCACATTCCATATACCTATCTAATGTAAGTGTACTTTAATTGTATTACGAGTTTATTATGTAAATATTATGAAGTTCCAAGATAAATTAACTTAATAGTTCTCTCGTCAAAAAACACGTAACTTTATTTGTGCCATGTCACTGATAAATAAATACTCTCAATGAATAAATAATTCAACACATTCCACTAGTTTAATACGGCATTAATTGTGACAGGAGCATTCACTCTCGTGGGCATTATAATCACTGGTGCATGAACGTATATTTTATGTAAAATTACACTCACAAATTCGTTTACGTCGCGTTATATATTTTAATTCGATACATTGGCCTTATACATAGACTCATTTCATTCGTATTTATTATAGGAAAATTGCATGTGTTTTGTTGTTTCAGATATGTGTATTAATTTTCTTTTCTTCTTTATTCTAAGCCATTTAGTCCCATCGCTGTTTCCATAATACCTCTTCACTCTTACCTATTCATAGTTATCTCTTCTCCATTCCTCATGCATAGTGTTTGAAAATTTCATGAAATTTAAAAAAATGAAATATTTCACGAAATATTTCAATGAAATATTTCAAATGTGTGAAATATTTCAGTATTTTAATAAATTTTGTTTTTTTTTTAAATAAGTTTTATTTTTATGTATATAGTTGTCATAATTTACTTTTATAATTATGTACTACTGAAACCAATCACTAATTACCCATTACCTACTCATTAGTGATGGTTTTTTTTGGTATTATACATTTAAAATAGTATTCAACATTTTTAAATTGATAAAAAAACATACAAAAATGTTTAAATGATACTATGTCTATATTAAGTATACCGAATGCTTACATTAGTGTACCATACACTTCTATAAAATTAAATACTTATTA
>JAIPRN010002400.1:0-31225 GCA_025469175.1 Geopemphigus sp. TES_GeoC_2020
GTGCAATAATTCGCGGTCTTCGACGACGTAACGGAAAGAAGTTAACGAAATACAATCGCGTAGAGTCTGTACCGAAATCGATGAAACACATTCGACACAATTATTCCGTAGAAACCAAACGGCGGGGAACTGTTTGTCGTAAAGTATTCATTACACGAGGTCACAACAACTCCACGCGGAAATTCGTCCAGAATTTCGGTTCGTTCCACCGATATCGTGGCTCGCGTGTGTCCCATTGTCCGATAACGACACGAATCGGCGGACCCGAGGAGCGTGTTGTATCGACGTGCCCCCAGATTCGTGTGCCTGTGACCGAACAGCATAATCCGGCGCGGTTCGTTGCGAATTCTTTCAAACTTGCTCCAGCCGGTTCAGTAGGTGTCGGCGACGCCGAAAACCTTTATGCAACGGTTATATTATTTCGCGCGATCGACAACAATTGGGTTGCGAACGAAATCTGGGTTAATTGGTTTTCCGGTTAAGCAATCATTGTCTCCGTAAAAATTGAAATGAAAACACGAACGTAGTTAGAAAAACGGACGAATTAAGGCGAACGAAACGCCCGTTTTCACGGTGTGGTCGAATCGATGCGCGAAATTTCGATTCGTCCGTTTCCGATCGATTATTGATCGTTATTTAGGACAGGTTCGTATTATAACGACGAAACCACGTCTCACGCGGTATGGAAACACCGCGGATCCTACCGAAGATGTTTCAATATCGTCGCGACTCAGACGGGACATATTTTAAGCGTAGCGTAACCGAGGCCAGAGGCTCGGCCGTGAGTACATTATATTCGTAACATCGTAGTGGTTTGCGAGAAAAATGTATTTCGTAAAAACGGAAAAAACCGTGTAGCAAAAGCGCGTAAATCCTTCTCGAAAATATTTCGAAATAAATACCTAATCCGATTTTCGGTAATATTTTCGAACGGGCACAGTTACGTTTTTTTCGTTTTCATTTTAGTACGTACATAGCGGTACGGTTTATTCCGGGCCACTTAACAGGGAAATTATTCGTTAAATGGGCGCTGGCGTACCGTCGGACGGACCGAACCAGCCGATATACTGTTACGAACGAACGTCCGACGTTATAAATTTCGTCGAACGCGCGCGCGTTACAATATAGTGGTTTCGAGCCAGGAACGCGCAAATACGCGACGAGGCATTTACGGAGGGCTTTTAATAAACTACGATACAATAATAGTAACGCGGTACAGCGCGACACGCGATTGGTCCCGTTTTAATGGTATTTGCCACGTCCGATTGGCCGGATACGCGGCGCAGGGGTGGAATATTATTGCCGTTATATTATGATTATCGTAAAGGGTGGTGCACGACCCCTCGTCACCGTCGTCGTCGTCCTTATTCCACCACTATAAGCCACCAGAGACAGACCCGTATTACACGCCGTTGTCGGTATTATAAATAATACGCGCCCGGGCGCGTGTGCGTAGGTACACTTCATACGGAAGATTACGTTTACTCCGGTAAAGCCTGTTCCCGTGCCCGTTTTTCGCGGCGACGTTACGACGGAACGCGCGTCTTATCTTCTTTTCGCACGATCGGATTGAAATCATTGTAATACACCGCCATTTTGGCGAGGTGAACAACGAGAGGTGGGGTGGGTGTTTGTTAAAAATATGAAATTATTCATTCCGATCGTCGCGCATGGAACGAAATATTTCTAAAACGGCCGATGTTCTAAACGCGTCGTATTGATCTGGCGACAAACGATTCTTTTTCTATTCCATAGAGCCGTCGGTCGCGTCCCGTCGAGTAAATACGTCACTTGTCCGTTCGACACGTGCGTATGAAACGCGCGTCTACGTTGCCGTTGGTTGTCGCTTCCAAGTACGGCGCGCGCATCGAACCAATTAAAAATCGAACCGTCGGATGTAAACGATTTTTGTTTTTTTTTTCACACGACGTAACGAGGACTACGCCATATTGTTGTTCCGGCGTACAATTATCGGTCCGCCGTAAATAATATGACGTTATACGTGACTGTGCACGGGCACACGTACAAGCGTACAGAACGAAACTCCTCGGATTTAACTCGCGCGAACTGCATAATATTATTATTATTATTATTATCGTTATCGTGTACCGCCATATTGTTGCGACACTATAGGACACATTTTGCGGTGTGACGTTTGTGGTTATAGCGTTGTTAAAGTGTTTAGCATGACGCGGGTTCAGTTTAGCGTGGCAAATCTGCGGTTTTCCCGTGTACGGTTAAAGGGGAGGGGCCGACCGGTGGGGGACGCCGCCGTTGCGCTTACGTGCGTGCTATTCCTTTCCCCTCCGATCCCGTGTTCAGTTTTCACGCGTGTACGAAACGCGCGTTGGAAATAAAACGATACCGCCGAGCCTCGTGTACGACACTCGTTGGAGACGACACACGTTCGCGTATTAAATACGTTATCGATTCGTTTCGCGCGCCGTATTAATGTACGAAACGTAATACAATTTCCGCGTTACTTTGTCATCGGATATACCGGCCCGTCCGCCGACGATCCGCCCGAATCGGCTGCTCTACAAACCCGACACATGGCGACGTGGCCGATAACATCTTACTCGCCGGACCCAGCGTATATTATTTACCGCGTTTTACACCGTCCACTCTGCCCTCCTCCATCCCCTCCCCAACCCGGGCTGAACGCTATCCCCGGACCAATTTGTCACATTCAATAAGCCGCCGTCGTCGGCTTTCCACGATCGTAGTGTGATGATAGTAGTGGCGATGGGATAGGGGTAGTATTCGGTGCGTATATGTGTTTTTGGGGGTAGATTGTCATCGCGACCACAGGTCGGTCGTGTCATTAGACACTACGTGTCGTTTATCGCTTAATAAAATACAACGAGGGCGAACGAAGTGCGTACAGTATACGTATAATTGTGCTTACGTATAATTGCGTGTGACGTGCGCGCATATTGCGGATGGGGACGCGTAGGATTCGCGATGAACATCGAAAGGGGTGCGATTTTCCACGGTTTTCCGGTCTCGGGAGGAACGGGGCGCGTGCGTTTGCGCGCGCGCAAGCGTGTGTCTAGAAGGAGGTAAAGAAAAGTGACGAGAAAAGCCGAGGAGAAGGCGATGGCGGAAAAAGAATGAGAGGAAGGGGATGCGTGTGCTACGGGACTGCTCGAAGGGTTGGGAGAAAAAAGAAAGAAAGAAGGGAGAGATCGATATCGCAAAGAATCCAGCGCACGTCTCACTTTTCGCAGCCGCTGCCGCGTTCGGGTATATATATATATATATATATATACATATAAATATTAAGAACGACGCCGACGTTCGACAAAAGCGTTTTTTTCCGTAGTAATTCGCGTTTTTCTACATTCGGGAAAAAAACGTACCGCGTACTTACATGATCGTATTTTCGATCGAGACGAATCCGGTCCGTCCATCGGTACCTATTAGTAAATTATCATTCGACGTACGGTCATAATAAATACGAAACGGTGGTCGAGCGTTCGAATTCGGAAAACGTAGCAATCGGTCACGTTTTTCTTTTTCGAAATCGACTTTAGCTCTGTACGATCGCGCGTGATATGGTCTTCGTCGTTAGCTACGTATAACGACGGTCGCTGTGTCGTGACGCGCGTATTTTGACTCGATAAGTTCGCGGTCGATTTGAACGGGCCACCGCGAAACGCGATTTTTCGGACGGTGCTCGGCCGTCGTCACCGCCGTCGCCGTGTTAAATGCGCCGGAAACGCGAGGGACGGAGACGGGCGAGTCATTGAGTCATATCGAGCAGTCGTGATTCCCGGGCGCGCGCGTGAGTGTTATCGTTTTCGGATTAGCCTTTTTCGACTCAATCGTACGGAAATGATAAATCGCTCGGTACATAAATATACTCGAGCGCGCGGGGCCGAATAAAAAGACCTCGGCGCGAGGGTGTGAAAAACGTGTGTAATATTCTACGCACAACAGGTTGCGCGCGTTGCGTGGTGACTCCACGAAGATAATGATATTAATAATAATAACACGACCCGGTGATTTTCGCGACACAACAGATGTGCACCGCCGCTGGTCTTTCCGTTTCGACTGGCCGTCGTCGATGATTAACAGCCTCCGCGGACTACAGCTACAACTACTACCACCACTATACGCGCGCGAGAACGACGATGATCGATAACAATACGAGTTTAGCGAAGCCTAAACGTAGTAATGTGTTGCGTCGAGCGTATTTGACGTTCAAGGGTCTGGTCGAGGGTTTTTGTGTTCGGACGATGAATATTTTAAATAAGAGACAACGTCGTCCCAACATTTATCGCGTGTCGTGTTACAAAAGGGGTGTTTATTTACTTTTGCGCACGTAGTTTTTTTATACTTGATTGGACGTACGTCATTAGTGTATCTGCTATTACACACACACATATATCGATACCCGGGGTACGCTTATTCGCGTACCTAACGTCTCATTTCACGCGCGCGTTCCTGAATCGGAGTCCAATACGAACAGGTGCCCGTACGTTTTCCCGTCAATTTCACCGTTGCCCTTGTACACGGGCGAACCGTTCGCCGTAACGTAATTACCGTTAACGATCGTAAATTTGTACGAACCACGGCGAGATCGACGAAAACACGATCCGTAACGGCCGGTATTCACGGTTGCGGGCCGATGAAAAATGTTTAAACAGTCGATTGGGTTTATTCGGATACGATACATGACAGTTGTACGTATTACGTTATAATAATAATAATAATAACAACAATAATCGCGGTGCTCGATATTATACAACAACCTACGGGTGTTATCGGTAATTGAAACGAGAGTGTCTTATTACTCAACGCCGAGTAACCATTGCGCAATTTCCCCGATCTCTCCATTGGTCCTTTTTCGTTCCGTGACGAATTTTAAGAATCCGCGTTCGATTTGTACACGCACCCACAGCCACCAGACGTTGTACCGACAATATATATTACAATACCTATAGCCGTACTACGAACTCGCGGTTATTTGCGTCGCGAATCGTACGGTGTTTAACCTCAACGACAAATCGCGGAACCATATCAACACATCGAATGTTTTCAGTTTCGTCCGATACTATACGCGGTATGTAACGCCGACCCGAAGTGGATACGTCCATGCGTGTGTGTGTACTAATAAAACACGCGTATATAGCGAACGAGTAGTTTTATTAAAACGCCGGCTAGTCCCACGGGTGCAGTCGCTTCTACTACTTTGCGTTTAATAAAAACATACACACCGTACTACACCGGACCCCTTGTTCATATTCCAATCCCTGGGCGTTACACCCTTTTTATTGTTATTGCTTTCTATCACCGTCTAATCGTGTAATCTCTAATGGCCCCTCGATCAAGTTACTGTAATAACTCCGGCGGTCTTTATCTTAATCAAACAAGTTGTCGAATTAAAAATGAAACGGCGATCGATATTTCGGGCATATGGGCCGTTACACTTATTGGCGTTATTCGCGAAGGTTATTTACGAATACGGACTTCGAAAATCGAATTCGGAATTTTGAATTCGCGCGAGTGGTGCGTATACAGTATATTATTTAAGTATTATAGTTTTGCGATGGTTTATGCGGTATTCACGTTTAAACGTTTTTGTTTCGGGACAAAGTACGATCGTTCGACGGTCGTTTACCGTTTTGATTAACAACGCGACAAATGGCACTTACCGGTTGATCGACGAAACGCTGGGTACGTTGTCTTGAGTACAAACGCCTTCTGCCAACAGTCTGTCTCGGATCTCCCAAGCGAACATTGTCGGATTTTCTCGCTTGTAGTTCGCTATGGAGTCGACGACGGGCGCGGTGGCCACTTTAGGTTTGCTACCGCCGATCACTCCGGCTTTGAAGCTTCCAGTTTCGTAGTATCTGCGGAAGACGAATCGTAACGGAATTAACATTACGTTAGGCACACGACACCGTAGTCGCTATGATTGTAGTCGTCGAGGAAGCCGGGCGCTCCTCGAGTTCGTGATCATCATTTGGTTTCCCGTAAAAAGCGCACACCCGAACCCGACAAAAACAATGTCCTCTTTACCATATGAAAGGCCCGTTTCCCCGCGACGGTGGCATTATTAGCGGTGGTCATCACCGGGATATGGAAAATGACCGTTGGTCATTATATGCATATGAAGATGCCCTACTTCCGGGACACGATCCCGTTTGAAACAAAGGAGCTCGCGATTATTTATTGTAGTACAATAATATAATAATAATATCGTACGCACATAACATTAAATATTATCATTGTGTTTGGAAGATTATAATATATATATATATTAATATACTTTTTCGTTCTTTCCACGTTTAATATTAATATGGAAAATGCAGATTTCGCTTTATTCATGTACGCCCATTGTTTCCGGCGCTTTTAAAAACCGACGCCGAAAAGTATTTGCATGCCGGCCGCGCGAAAACGTTAATATCGCCGGCCACCAGTTTGGCGCGCAGTCAGGTATTGAAAACGTGACGTTTTCGTGAAACGAAACGAAAACATCGAAAATTGAACGCGGAGCGCTTAAAGCGGTTCGGTTAATACGCGGCGGTGGCGGCGACTAGAGTGGCGTTCACTACATTGTCATTGACGCGTCGCACGAAGAACGAAAATAACAATAATAACGGCAAAATAACGCGCGAAATTCACGGCGGTGGCTTAATTGGAACAAACGAGTCGTTAAATTAGAACTGCGTTTCGAAAGCGGCGTATTTTTTCGACCCCGAAATCTCCGTATCCAAAGCAGTATTTATAGTACACGGTAGTTTGTCAATGTCTACACCTGAGCCAAAATCGCGGGAGTTGAAAACATACACACACACGCACATACGTACGCACGCACACTACCCGTCCATGTATCACAAACGGTTTTTTTATCCGAAAAAATATTACGCGCGCGCCCGCGTCGTAGGCCAAATAATAAATTGTGTCTTCGCGACCGGCGAGCCGAACGAACAATCAATCGTTTTCGAACGGAGTGCCCCGCGTCCGGGGCAACGCACGTTGACTGCGATGGCGTTATCGGTACCGTGTAATACTTAAGGCTCTTCGGGTCGACTCCGTCGAATAATAATAACCACCCACCTACCCGCCGGACGTACGTCCGCGTCTCCGGAAAACGTCCACGAATCTATAGAACATTACGGACGCGCGATCGCCGCCCGTGTCGACGTAACGTACGTGCGAGCTTAACAACCCTTTCGCGGGGTCGGCAATTCTAATCGACACCATTGTTGTCGCGTTGGCTCAACGACGGCACGATTTTTCACGGTTGTTTTTTTGCAACATCGCCACCGCCGTCAACCCTCTCCGTAATCATTTCGCCGCGCGCAATATTATTACCGTTGTTGTTGTTATTATTATTATTATTATTATTATTATTATACGTCGCGTTGCCGACCGAACTAAAACTGCGGCTAACTCAATTTTGCACTTAGCCCCTCCCCCCCTTCGGGCGCGGTCGTACGCAGTGACATTTCCCAGAAACTGCCGCGGATGGAGTGTTATACACGCGCGTCACCCGCGGTTAATGTTATTAAAACCCGGGCCGGGAACGAACGAATCGAATGCCAGAGACTGGCCGTTATTGTTACACACGTTCCTTTGGATTTGTTTTTCGTCTTTTGATATATCCGGGCCGTTACGTTTATGCATTATCGCCCGACGCCGTAATAACCGATAGTTCGTCCCGAAATCGACGAACGATTACTGTTAGTTTTACGTCCACGTTTACTTAGCGTGTCGTTCTTTTCGTATATTCGCTTTTCGATTTCCACAATCCAACCCAAAATATACGATACCGGATAATTATTAGTCCGAGTATTTCCAATTTACATACTCGAAACGCAAAACCACGAAAAATCGCGCTTTTGTAAACGTTTTAAATATTCGAAAACAAAAAACCCGGGGAGTATTTTAAAAACACCGCTCTGGTATTCGAAAATACGAAAACTACTTTTCTCACGACGAGAATCTTCGCACGGCGTGTATAAAAACGTAATCGTTTTAATTTCACACCGTTGACGATCGATAACCGTCGTTCGTCGCGTTTGGCCCTAGATTAAATGTTCAACGAGCATGTTGAATCGATGGTTTAGCCGTGTTGTTCAAACGCGTTCCCGATATTTCCAAATGTCAAATTATAATAATACCCCGTAGACAGAAACGGTTCTTAATATTTATAATAACTAACGATATTTAAACGCGGAAAGAACTTGTTATACACTCTGACACGTTTGTTTTCGTTATTTTATCGGTTGTTACGAACAATTTTATATCTTTATGGCAGCGACGTAGGCGAATTTCCAATACGCGTGCATATTTTTTCTCTAGTACAGCCCACGCGCTATTGCAACAAAACGCCGACCCAAAAACGTATTTTGATAATGTTTAATAATTATTCGAAATTATAGTTATTGTCATTTTAAATATTTTATATTTTACCGTATAAATATCGTAATAATAAAAATACTGGAAATCGCTTATCGAATATCGAAACAGGCGTTTTTGTAGGTTGAAAGAAAATATAATATTCTTAATTTAAAAACATGTTTTGCGTTCAAGTACGTTCTTGAAAAAGTATCCGAATATGTATTCGAAATAAAAAAATAAGTTTTTCGGCACGAGTTAAGCGATTTCAATATCGTGTAACGTTTCGTTTTCGTGTTTTAACTGTCAATTATCTGTTTAGGTTCAATTCGTAAGGAAACGTTTCATTAGAGTATCAAAAATATTTATATAAAATCTAAACACGATATATTACGTGTTTGTTTAATTTATTTCGAAAAACTAAATGGGTTTAAATGAGCCACGAAGTAGGAAAGATAAAAAAGACAATTAACTTAAAATTATATATTAAATTAAATAATATTTAAGTACCGTCATGTACATTTTATCGGGCGATTTTCCATAAAACCGAATGTGTATGGAGTGATAGTTGTTAAAACCCGAGCTTATATATTAATGAAAACAAAATGTTCCAAGGAATATATACGCGTAATCTTCGAAGATTACATAATAATATCAAACACGTACCGGAATATCGTTTGGCCAATCTTTCGAAATAAATTAACGAAAGCAATTTGTTTTTTTCGTAAACGTCGTTTTTATTTTTATTCTTTTTCCATCGATATCGACTCGTTCCTAAGACTTTACGAAATTTCATAGTATGTCCTCAAGTACCGTTGACAGCGACATAATTTTTATAACGGAATTCGAAACTAATCGTACGTATGACTTGCGACGGCCTATTATCATATAAATGAAAAACGAATTTCGAGTTATTCTTTTTTTCGCGAATCAAATATCGGATAATATTCTATAGAAAAAAATATGTACGTATTATAACTTCGCGTGTACATACTCCTATAATAATAATTCATATATATATATATGTACGTATAGATACAATATGAAGTTTGCGTACTAAATGTGCGTATTTTTTTTTTTTGGTAGGTCCACTTGTGCCTTAATGCATAATGCATGTAATACACCAGCACGCGTAACCCGTTTCCGCGAACAAAAAAGAATAAATGGCAAAAAGATTCGCGTATAGAATCCACCCGTACGGGCGCGGAGAACCGGGAGTGTAACATAAAAATTAATAGCGGCGACATGGTTTTTACGACCTTCTCTATTTTATTAGGGTACGTTTGTAAAAAAATAATAAATACACACACACACACAAACGCAAATACACACGCATGCGCGCGTCGCTTACAGATAGATATATGTGCGTGTGTGTGTGTGTGTGTGTGTGTGTGTGTGTGTGTATGTGTGTTATACAGGGACGATATTGTCCCGAAGAAGAACCGGAAGTGGGGGAAAAGCCTGTGGACATCGGTTGCGGTCGAGGCTCGAAAGAGTAGATCCATTATCTTGGTTCCGGTATACTATGGTAATTGTTTCATATTGAATTGAATGTTGTTAAAAAAAAAATCGCGTACACCAGAAACGAAAGGAAATCGTGCTTAGGATCACAAAGGAAAAAAACCGGCCGTTGTTTGTTTTAAAAGGTTTTTAATCCGGCGGTAAACAATAATTCGCCGTTTATATCTGCGATACGGACAGAAGTCGAGCGTGTTTTTTTTATAGACGAACGACGCCGATCCTGACGGCCTTTTACGTCATGTATACGTCGCGTTTCGAATGATATACTTAACGTCTTTATGGACAGCAACCGTGTTTCATAAATCGTTAAACACATACACACACACATTACTATTTTAGCGGTATTTAATTTTACCGAAATATTGTCCCACTTCGAAACGTTAACCGCCGTATTCATTTATACGTTAGTTCCGTAGGTGATTAATTCTTTCGTTATAAAGTGTTTTTGATTGTTACAATAATATAAACGAGTTAGCCCAAGTGCGTAGCCACGAACAAATTTGGGATCTCGAGATGGCAAAATGGTATGTGTCCGAACGTGACAATGAAAGACACGTTTTAGCGGTATCAGTACCGAATATCGGCCGCCGCTTTGATTATCGAACTCTCGGTTTGGAAAACGAAACAAATAAACCGATCGAAATTGTTCGTTCGTGACATAATACGAGCGGGATATGGACAGATCGGACCACGAACGGTGAAATTTTTAATACGGCAGCGGCCAGAGAAAACAACCGCGACGGTATAAAAAAAAAACGCGTTTCGTTCGTTAGATGTGGCAGTTAGTGGCGTAACTAAGATTTACAATACCCGTGGCAAAATTAGCAGGCTGGCGGTAATTTTTATAAATATCCCCTCGTCGCGACGAATAATGTTAGAAACTGTTTAAAATACAGGTAACTACGTTCGACGTTTTTTTTTTTTTTTTATAGAGAATTATTTTCAAATTTAAACGTATTCGAATACGACGAACCGTTAAAAAAATGTAACCGAAAAAGGTTACAAAACAAAAAACGTCCGTGTGGTTAGACTTTTACGTTAAGCGTTAAAATGGTACAAATTGTACGAAATCGTAATTTTCCAACGGAATTATAGCGAATTTGTTCTCGAATTATCTATGTATTCGACGACAGGTCCCCTGTACCTATGCGCCTGTGGCCGATGGCCCATTACGCCATCCAATCGTCCCACCGTCGTTCGCGATTCGGGATAATTTTCGCGTACGCTTTCTGAGGATTTTCGCGATATTTTTACGAGCAATACGACGTGACCAGACGGACGTACTCGGCCGTCGTGAATTACGCGTAATAACGCGCGCGCCGTCCGTATAACGTTTCGGCCCGAAGGCACAAATTCTCGTCGCCGTCATATCGTGCGTACCTGGACAAAATTTTCGAAACGCATCCGTGAGACACCCGGAGTTGTCTGGATATATCGCATGGCCGGGTCCCGTTGTGAGCCAGTTCGACTATCCTTTGCCTGACCAGGTCCGGTAACGGGCGGCCGTTCACGAACACTCCGCCCAGTTGATTTACGCCACCGTGACCTGAAAACGACAATAAATAATAATCGGTTAGCCGTCGAAATATCGTCGGCCGGTGTGCAAGACGAAAGGATCGATTTCACGCCACAACGTATATGCTACGTATATAGCGTATATAATATACATATATATGTATACAACGAGTACACGACATATTTTATAGGTATGGACGTATTTTATATGTAAAGACGGTACGCGCGTGTAGATCGTACGTTTACGTTTGTAGCATTTTACGATCCGACCGCGGTGTTACGATTTCGCGTTTGTGCCCGAGCGTCGTTACGCGCGCGCGCTCGCCATTGTCGCGCCACACCGCAACCCCCTCCCCCTTCCCGGTCGACTAGAAATGAAAACACCGATGGTTATTTCTTTTTCTTTTACGGCATCGCGCCGTCGGTCACGTAGTGTCCCGTTTTTTCGGTCCATTCGTCATCGGCACCAAAAATATAATACGCGCCGGTACACGCCACGGCTCGTTTACTGCGACGATTCGGTTACGCGTGCGCTTACTACAATCCCGCGATCGTTTCGATCGGTCCCTTTCCCACCACCGCGACAACGGCCACGCCGGATATTTACGCCACCATCGTTCCGTTTCCGTGTACTTATTCTCGCGACTCGTCCCGGTACAGGTACGTCGCAAAGGTCGTCACCGTCCGTCCCGTTCGTTTATGTACCGCCGCGAAACATCTGTCGTCCGTTCCGCCCTCACCTGCCGCCGACGCCGTGGCGAAAACGACGCACAATGCCACGGGGCTGACCACCGTCCGCGGAAAGTGTGAAAAGGTCTCCACGGCCGGGACGACGCGACACGACGGCAATAATAGCGCGTGCAGTTGTCCGAAAACTCCGCCGCACGCACGTGCCGTCTACGGGCTACGTACAACGGACGACATAATAACAGCGGTGTTGTGGTACGGGCCGCGTAATACATTACACACGCACCCGCGCGGCGTAGCGTGTGCGCGATATATATATATTATCAGATGGTCTAACGAGATAATCTCGTTTGCGGGGCTTTGCGGGGGTCGCCCGACGAATTAAGCGGATTATCTCCCGAAGTACCTACCGTCGACAGGGGTTAAGAGGGCGGCGCGTCTATTAAGGGTCGACGTGTTGCGGGGACTCCTCCCGAGCCCGTCGTGAAAACAATAAACCTCGCCGAACTAATTTATATATAACGCGGCCGTAATGCGTTCGTAATGTTTACCGCGACGACGACAGCAATGTACACGTTGCGCGTATGGACGCACGGGACAGAGTAGATGATGTTATCGTAGCACGACCGTTTGTTGTTTTGTTTTTCGGCTCATCGACGAGAGTGTGTGCAGATTATATACACGACTTACGGTAGGAGGTAGCGGCGCGTGTCGATGGAAACAAACGGGACGAAAAACGAAAACGAAACGGCGAAAATAACGCGCAGACCGGGGGGGGGGGATATAAAAAACAGCCCGGATGGCGTGCGTTCAAAGATAAACTGTCCGCATTGTCCGCCGTTGCGAAAACAATCGCGGCGTAACTTTCCCGAAACACGGAGATCGCAGTTCGTATCCCCGTTAAGAGTGTTTGGCCCTCTGGGATTACTCGCCCTCGCCGCTTTTAATGAATACACCCTGCAGAATCGAGTGTCGATTAAAGGGCCGCGCGTACGGCCGCACCGCCCACGACGGCACCGGCCGTCGTCTGTCGCGTGCCCGAAATACAATCGTCGGACTAACCGCTTTGTACGGCCCACCAACGAACCGTTCCAAGTAGTCCGCGTACCGTCGTCTGCCGGATCGGCTCCGTGTATTCTCGCGTACGCCAAGACCTCGGAATCGAATATACTATCGAGTTTACCGGGGCGGAAAATCGCGAACATCGTCGATGGCCCACGTTCGGACGATACGCAAAAGTGATTTCGTCGGCCGGAGGATGATTTCGCGTTTCGTTTCGGTGTCGTGGTACGGACGACGTGATAAACATATTGGCATGATGAGCGCACGAACGCGATGACCAACGAAAATAACTTCTGCCGACGGTCTCCGTTCGCGGGACGGCGGCGTTAGTACATTGTCGTTAATTAAATCGTTTATTTTTGGGACACAAAAGCGAATATTTGTCCGGTCCGCGAGACAATACGGAGCCGTTGTTGTCCGCTTGAGCGGACCGCGGGGATAAAACTTAATTGGACGAACCGTGCCAGCATGCGCGGTGCCAGTCGAGTCTTTTAGCGCGTTTATCGTTTCCGGCTAATTGGTATACGACACGATAATGACAAAATCGAGGATAGAGAACGCGACGAATCGTCGTTATTTTTAAACGGACGAGACCCCGAACGATTGGCGCGCCACTCAAACCGTCGAAGACGACACGGACGTTGGTTCCGGTCGCCGAATCACCGGGCCGACGAGAAGCGCGCGACGTAATGGCCGAGCGTGTTTGTTAACTCGGGCCGTGTCCACGGACATAGCCGGACAGTCACGGAATTCGTCGAAAACGCGCGGCTTTTTTCGCAGACTCGAAATCGTTTCCGCGGCGAAGGACGAACGGCGAGAGTGGTGTATAATAGGAGGAGACGAGTGTCCGAACGATTTGGGATTCGATTTTCGGCTCTCCGCCGAAGATGGTGACGAGAATCGAAAACGTCTACACACACACACACACCCGAACCGGTGATTTTGGACAGACGCGTTACTCACACGTATAGTATTCCATCATGTTCTGGTTGTACCGGTACGCGGCCGTCGATAGGTCCATGGCCGGCCTAAGCGCGGAGAACAGTCCGATATTGGACGGGTCCAGTTTGGTAGCGGCCGCACCGAATTCACCGACAACGGTATCGCCGCCGAGCACCATGCCGGCGGTACATAACACGGACGGACACACGAGCGGGCCGGATGATACACGCGCGATTCGCCGCGATCGGCTGTTGGAACGAACGCGGACGATTGTTCGCGACGGGAACGACGACGACGACTGTGTATGTATAACGCGCGCGCGTGGTGTGCAACGTGTGTGCGCGCGCGACGACGTGCGCAATATGTGTGTGCGTCCGCCGCCGCCGCCGCCGCCGCCGTTGCCGCCGCCGGCCGGCCGGGGTGGCTTATGTGCGGCCGTGTTGTCGTCGTCGTCGTCGTCGTCGTCGTCGTCGACGTGGTCGGCGGCGCCGCGGTGGTGCCCGTATCGCCGTCGGTGGGCGGAACAAAGGGATTCGTGCGGTGGGGACGCGAATTCCCCGCTCATCGCGGTACACGCGTCGCCCGTATTCCCCGTACCCTGGGCGTCCGCGGGCGGATCTGATTTTTCGTATTTCGCTCTTCCGCGTACACACACGCGCGCGCGCGGCTATACACGGCCGAGAAACGGATACGCTAGATGGGAAAACGTTTCGATACCGTCGGGCTTATATTCCAATCGTTTCGATTTCGCGGAAGTGTTTTTTTCACACGGTCCCCGTTTCTCGTACCGAACGTGCGAGACAATCCGCGTTTTCGTCGATTACGCGACGGCAAACGGGTACATCGTATCGTTCCCGGACGGGAAATTCGTCCTTTTGACTTTTTACCAACCGCTCGTAGCTCCGATCGGTAGCCGACGACGAAATTTCCAAAAAAAATTCCGCTCGCTTCGGCGCGATTTCCGCGGCTAAACGTCGGAAAGCGTGTATATAAATATACGTGTATATATTTATATATATATATAGCCGCTACCCTCCTATACGAGAGCTGAGCGCCGTGATTTTTTGGGCCCCCGTCAAAAATCCCTTCCGCCGTGCCACCAGAACACGGGAACGTACACGCGTCGTGGCGGCGGAGGATGACGCATGTGCCGCGCGGAGGTTCCTGTACGACCCTTCGCCATTGGCCAATGGGCGGACCGGAAACCCGAAAACGCTTTACGTACGCTTTTTTCGCCCTTCTCGCGCATTACCCTCTCCTCTCGCACACACCGTTACTCCCTCTCGTGCAACCCAACGAGTATATTTATATATATTTATACACACATACACGACACACACACACATACACACACACACACGTACACACACGCACGGCGACAGGGCCGTAAATATTTAATAAGCGCCGAAAGTCGAAAAAGCCAACACAGAGCTTTTTGTGTTATTAAACCGCGCCCGCAAAAGCTTTACGGGTTACAAAACGTTTGTTTCCACCCCCGCGCGTCCTTTGTGCCGCGTAATGGTTCCTTTGGGGAATGCCAATCGAAATGCCACACATAAGGCAAAAAAGCGTACACATATTACGTACTGCGTGTATGGTGGGGGTGGGAGTGGGGAAATTTTTTTTTCATTTTCGATCGAGTTCTGATGGTATTATATATTATACTTTGCGCGTACGTTCGGCGAAAAGCGTGTTATTTTTACGCTCGTATTTTACACGCGAACAAGACGTCCGCGGTATTATCGAACCGGGCCGTTTTGGACGGCGCGTTTTACCGCCGTTCGTAGCGTGGGCGATTCACTATTACGGCGACCACCGACGATCGTCCGTGACCGATGTCGATCGTTTACCGGCCGCCGGGTGGCGTACGACGAATTTGCGTGTGGCGGGCGGCCCTTTTGGCTACGGTCGCAGCCGCCGACGCCACCGCAGCCACCGCCGCCGTTGCTCATCAAAGACCCGTTAAACGACGTGTGACGTTTACGCGTTTATATTATAATTTAGTTTTTTATATACGTACAGTCGTCTATGTTCGTTCTATTTCGTTCGGTTTCACACGGCTGATCCCGGACGCGAATTTGTCGCACGCTCGTGACGATTGTCACACGACGACGGCGACGACGACACGTGAAAAACGCTAGTTAACGCCGACCGAACTGTGTGTGCGGGCAACGCGCGCGGTTTAATGACGTGGAATGACTCGCGTCGCGCGCGCGCGCGCGCCCGTTTTTTTGGTCCATGTGGGTGGCCAACCCGATGACAAATTCGCCCGGGGCGTGTGTGCCGTCCGTTTACAACTGACGACACGCGGCGGCCAACGGGTTGGTCGCGGGACGTGCCGAGAACGACGGCTGGCCGAAAACGAAAATAAAAAAACCGCGACCGGTACCTAAATGACGCGATGGAGGCACCGCCTCCATCAAAGGCACCGAACAGATAGACTGTCGTGGATGATCAGCTACCACAGTACCATCGGCTACCTAACGGCGTGGCGTACGTTTTCCGTACGTGGTACTGTGGTAGCCGATCACCCGCGACGGTCTTTCTATACCGGCGTACGTTTTTATAATTAAAGATCCATTATGGGCGCGCGCACGTTCGCGCGTTTCGCGCTCAACCGTAAGACCACGTTCGCGATATCGAGACCGTATATTACAATTTACGATATTATATCGTACAACGGCGGTTAGCGGGTACGAGATGGTCGATTATCGTTGTCGGAAAGTCGTAAAAAATGAAGAAAGGGAAAAATTCAAAAACGTTTTATCGAAAATGGCAAACAAATATTCTTTATATCGTCGTCGTCGTATAACCGAGCGTCCCTCGCAGTTTCAGACGCACAAATCTGCGTACGTACTATAATACGCGACCGCGCTACTATTATATATTGTTCGTGTCGTACGCGTTCCCCCTCGCCGGCGCGGCGCGTACAATACGGAGTTAATAAATTCGAGACTGTCACGGGGTTATCCCCGCGCAGTGTGTGTATACCATAATAATAATAATAATAATAATACGTACGTGTGACGGCGTTGTAGACCGTCGTGTATGTATCCCTATCGATTAAACGCCAGGTTCATTTATTCGGACCGGAGTGTGTGCGCGTGCGTGTGCGTGAAGAGAATGAGAATACGAAAGAGTCCGAGTGACTGCTCCGGAGTCGAGGGGTCCACTTGATAATAAAAGGCGCGCGTTTCGGCGCAGGTAAATAATAGCGCAATAATGGCACAGCTGACGACGGCCATCGAAAAAGAAGGGATCTGTGCGGGATGATGATGATGTGTGTGTGTGTGTGTGTGTGTGTGTGTACGCAACGACTCGGGTACGAGTTACGAGCGTTACGAGCTACTCGTTGGGTGTTTACCAAACGATTACCGCTGTTGTGGCCCCGGGCGGTGAAAAAAGTACGCGCGACACGGTATAAACAATAACAAACTTGTTTACCGAAACCCGTTTCGGGTATTACGATTGTTATTATCATTATTATTATTATTAGTCGCGGAGTCGTACTGGAGCGAAAAATTGTCTTCGTTTCCCCACTCCTACCCACCCTCTCATCACGTAATCAGCGTCCGTAATCGCTGTACAGCCACCACGACGTGTCCGTCAGCCCGCGTAACGATACTCCGTCCCACTCGCGTTCCATTTTCCGTCCGTCGAGTAATCCGTATTTTAATTATTTTAACGTACGGAAATCGAAGAACGCGCGACGATTGTATAACGACGCGAACTCGTCGTCGTCGTCTTCACGAAGGTCGATTCCAGTTTCGATTTCAAGAATAAGCGGCGGTTGCGCCTTCGGGTGTGTCCGAGAATCACGAATATCTCACAGTGCTCGCTTGTCACCCGAGTGCAATTGAATATGACCGGCCGGGTATCGATTACGCCGGTCGCCGACCACAATTGTCCGGTTTTCCGTTCGTGTTCCCTTTAGCTCATCATCGCATTCGTACTTACTCCAATAATTGTACGAGAAAAAAGACGCTATAACGTGCGCGCACACACACGCGTATATATATATAAATAATACGAGACACCGATGGGAATTTCTCACGATATACAAGTTTGTCGGAATATTTCAAACTTCCCCTCGATATCACCGTGATTCGTACGGTCAAACGGCGAAGCCATAACAGACGACCGTAGTTATAATACGCGGACGTGTCCGTATCGAACGACGAAAGCGACCGAAACGTTTTTTTTCGGCGTTTATTATCTACCGTCTTCCGGAAACTAACGTTTTACCGGCGTGCAGCGAAATGTCCGGAGGAATATAACGCTAGTCTTCGCTTCTGGGATAACAATCTTTTTGATTTTCCGCGGAGAAAACAACACCGGTAGCGTCACATCAACGACCGATTACGACGGTGTTCATTCGCGGTAAATAACGAAACACGAGTACTACGCGACGCGAATGGGGTACACTAACTACGCTGCCCTGCATCTCCTTACACCGTCTCATTGCGTTGGTAACGCGGGCGACGGCGGTACAATACGCGAATGTTTCGCGGACGCCAGAACTTTGATATTTGACGTCTCGTTTAGAATGTCTTATAACGATGCTTGGGTGGTACAAAAGCGCGAAACAAGACTTTTAGGGTGTTTCCATTAAAAAAACTCGGCGTGGGGCAGTGAGGATGAACTGGAGAATTTCCGTCGTTAAGGGGAAATTAAATCTCTGGTTAGCGAAAACGAGTTCCCTGTTTTGACCAGAGAAACGGTGGGAAGGTACGCATATATATATATATATATATATGTAATTATTTATATACATATTCAAAAACGCCTCAGCGGGGGTGGTTTGTCGAATTTTTTAAACACGCACTCGTACATAATACACGCGCTTTATAAATTAGTATACATATATAGGTGTATGTGTGTATAAATAAACTGTTGATGTATACCAAATAAGTGGTTGTATGATGTAGTAGGATTGTATAAAGCGGGTGATAGGACGAAGGAGAGGGGGGGAAGGTCGAGCTTGTATTTTTGCCATTACCGTTTTATGATACCGTCGTCAAAGAGACGGAGAAAGTAACGGTGAACATTAGGCGGTACGGTGCTGGTGGCGGTGGTGGGATGGGTGGGAGGGAAGATGGAAAGATAAAGGCTGTTGTGGGCGGAAAGCACTTAAAAAGCTCCCCGCATTGTTTATTATACACCCGGTTTCTCAAGATTGGATTATCCCTCGGAAAACGACCGCAGAAATAAATAATACCGCGGAGGGCCGTTCACGGTCCGAGGATCAAGGATCGCACGGAGCTCGCAAAAGCCGTTTGCAGATTATGGTCGCAACACTTTAAAACTTCACCAGCGCTCGCGTACATACACACACACATACACTCGCAAGCTTTTGAAATATTCAACGTAACTGAGGTTTCCTCCCGAATAATATATATATAAATATATAATATAATGCCCGAGCACTCGGAAAACTCGGTAGTTCCTTTTTGCGTTTCGTCTTGTTTTTCCGAAAGTTTTTTCGAGATGATTTGCGAGAAACAAAAGCCGGTTTCAACGAAATAATATTATTATACATTCTCGGAGATTTTCGGAAAATATTTTCGATTCCGTAAACAAAATCGCGAGCTCGCGCGGACCAACGAATGTGTAAATTTCTCGTTGTATTCCCCTCGGACGTCTTCGTTTTACGATTTTATGTTCATCGCGATTCATCACTGTCACCGTGACCTTTGATTATTATTAATACGAATTATTATTATTATTGTCGTTATTACTTTTTGTTCATTATAACGCGAGCGGTGTGCAAGTTCGATTCGACTCCGCCGGGAAGCTTTCTAATGAAACTGTCGTCGTTGTTGCCGTTGTCGCGCGCGCTAGGTCAAATTTAAATATAATTCGCGAGACCGGCGCGCAATCAATCACGACCCCCCCGGGTTAAGGGTAGTTGACGGTCCGCGAAATTAAAAAAAAAAAAAATAAAGGAGAAAAAAACGAAAAATATAATACCTCTGTTGTAGTAGTAGTAGAAAACCGGATCGAAAGTACGGGGTTGTAGGGTAGAAGTACACGGTCATATTTCACAGTTGCCTGCACATTTGCGGGCCACCAACAAGAGAGAACGAGAGAGTGCCGTAGTTGAATTTATCATTTTCGAAATATGACGTGCCCGAAAATGGGATGTAAAAATAGTAAAAAAAAAAACTACCGACGGAATAAATATTTTATCCAAATTACGCCGACGAATAATAATAATATTACGCGACCAGAAATTAATCCATTTAAACGACGAAAGTATTTCCATTTTGTTCGTCTCGGGAATTTTTTCCCAGAGACTATTCAACGACGATAGAACTTTGTATAACGTCGAGTATCTTTAAGGTAATTACGGAATTTCGTTTGGAATTTCTACGGAAAAATCACGATCGACGAACGCGCGCCGACCTCGCCAGACGTTTATTGTTACTCGTTTTCCAAACGCGTATCGAAAGCCCGATTTAACGTTTTACGCGCGTTATACATCCGCTGCACGATAATTATTACTACGAAAAGTTTTACGTCGCATCCCGCGAGTGGGTACGAGTGGTACGTATATTTTCGATTTTACGATATCAAATTTCTCACGCTGCGCGACTACAATGAATTATTATTACGGCCGTCGACGTAATAACTAATGTTTGGCGCACGATTATTATGCATTTACGTATTCAACGGTCACAAATTTATCGTATTCGTTAATGACAATTCGTAATGTCGTAAACCGTTTCGTAATAAATGTGTCAAATGTGACGATCGATTAATATGACATACAAGCACGTGTATATAAATATATATGTGTGTGTGTGTGTGTAAATAAATTAAATAATTTGACGTTTATGAATAATCGACGACCACGGTAACGTAATCGCGTATTTCGAGTTTCGTTTTTAGCCTTCTAGTGTTGTTTATTATTCGGTTTAAATTTATTAAATTGTCTGGTACCGATAATTCCATTTCCGATCAACGTTATCGTTAATCGTTTCACGATATATTCCGTAATAAAAAAATTATATATTAAAAAACACCACTTCGACGACGTATACGCGTACTTCGTTTTCGTTACGAGAATATTTTCAATTCGCGAAGCGAAACATTCCTTTAAAACGATTCATGTTTATTTGAACGTCCGGGATTGAATTGTCCACGTTCCCCTTTATTATTCGTTTTCCATCCAACGTAGAAAATATCAATACATATATATTTCGTTAGCGGTTGTCTAGATTTCGGACAATAACTAACGTCCGATCGTGATATTTTATTACACCGATAATCGTGACGATAATTATGATTATTATTATTATTGTAACGTAAGCGCGCTGTGTAAAAAGAATACGAAAACCGAAACCCGTAAAATATCGTAATATTAATAATACGTGTCGATGTACAGCGCCTTGTCAGCTCGTGGATACAAAAAGTCGTCGTCCCTGCCGGTGTTGTAAGCATACGGCGCGGCGTTCACGCTGGTCGAACCGGCCACACACCGGCAGCGTCCGAGTGGCCCGTCGAACGTTGTGACCCGTTCGTGCGCGAGCGTGCAATCGTAAAACGTCGCCAACGGGTGTCCTTCCCCCCCAATCATAACGCTATCGATTTGGTAAGTTTTTCACTTTATTTTTCGCCTAAGACAAAAAATCGACGATCTTCGATTCAACTGAACCCTCCCCGCGCCGTATAATAATAATAATAATAATAATAATAATAACGTAACGTCCCGCCCCCCGAGTTCAAATGTATTTATACGCACCCCTTCTTCTCATCCGCCACTTTTAGATATTTATTGCGCCATTACGGAAAGTTCGTTTTCTTTTGGTTATTTTTTCCCCGGCTCTCGTTATAGCTCGACGGCAAAACGCGCGCGCACACCTATTCCCTCCCCCTACCCGTTGCTTTTTCTCGTTTCTTTATTCCCTTTTTTCCTCCGTTCCACTCCCCCCCCCCAATACCCCGTGTAATTTGCCAAAGTGGAAAAGCTTTCGGGAAGGTTACAAATCGATTCGCGGGAAACGGCGAAAGATGCATTTTTCTCGTCCCCGACGGTTGCTTTTTAATAAATTCAGAGAAACGCTTCCGCCCGTGAAAGAAAAGGAAAAAACTCGTGCGTCGTTGCGCATGGTGGAAAGGTACACGCTCTTATAATATCACGGCGGCGTCGCGAAATCGAAAAATACCCCCAACAACGGCAACCGCCGCTGTCGCTATTGCCGTCTACGTAATCGCGACGAGCGAATTTCGACGTCTGTTTCGTGAATTGTGATAATTATCGCCGTTACGTAGTGCGCTACTAATCGCGCGGTACCGTCGCCTAGTTAGAAATCTACTTGATCGTTTACGCGTTATCGTTCATTAGAGACCGCGTCGAGTTATTTATAAACGACCATTCTTCTCCATCGGTAATCCAACTCCGAGTGTACGAGATCAATCACTATTACGTTTCACCCTTTATACGCCGCCTGGGCGTGACCAATTGGCCGAACTAGAAACAATCAATAATTGTGATAAATTTTGGATAATTTGAAACTCCCACACTGGCGGATTGTACTACAGCTGTCACGGAACGTTACCCGTCGTCTTCCGAAAAACGACAATTTTCCGTACCGAAACAATATAGTAACAAAAACGTCGATCGGTTCTCGGACGTTTTTTCTATTTGTAATTTATATATATATATATATTAGGCTACCGTTGGTGTGGCGTAGTTCGGTATATTTCGTCGTACTACGTGACTCGTTTGGATCGGAAATTGATTAATGCCGTTGATTTGGAAAGACGAAGGAGACCGGGACACCGGCGGATCGGGCCGACTTGGTAAATCACTAAAAGCAATCGGGCGATATGGAAGTCACGTGATTTCAAAAGTCGAAAATTGAATAAAAAAAGAACGGGACGAAATTAAAGAACCGTGGCGGAGTAACGTAGACAAATAATGAAACGTTCGCGCGTAAAACGCCGTTGAGAAAATAAATACAGGTACTTATCGGGATTGCGCGACGTTCTGTTTGTCGTTGTAATAATACTTTCGTAAAAACCGTTGTATTACGAACGTGACGGGGGAAACGTATCGATTCTAACGCGTTCTACCGACTCGTACGTAACACGTACTCGCTGCGTAATACCGAAATCGCGTCGCTTATTATTTACTCATCGTCGTTGTAATCGTGAGCTCCGGTCGTATTTCAAAAAACGGCCGGGTAACGTAAAACACGAAATATTACGTTGGCAAATTCGTTTTCGATAAACCGAACCGGAGTGTTTCGAGCGCGGTCTGTGCATAACGTACCAGACGACACGCAACAATTGACAGGAGCTAACGTAATATATATATATACACGTGTACACGGTTTGTCGTGAGTTCAGTCCGCTGGACGAATAAAAGAAGAAAGGAAACGACGGAATCGTACGCGTTTCCTTCGGCGACTCCTTTAGTACCGCGTGAATCTAATAACGTCATATCGCGTACGTTCGTACACGTCCCGCCGACTTTTGTTATTAACACGTCCGTTCACGAAGCCACGTCGCCGACGCGAAAACTGGTAATGATAATTGATTGCGCGGCGGGGCAATTTTCAGATAATCCGTAAAAGATGAGAACACGGCGCGAGGACCGCGAGAGGTGTCGGCGGCGGAGTAGTAGCGGGACCGGGCGCGTTTTATTTTTCGTTATTTCGTGTGAGGTCTTTATTGCGCCGGCCTGATCGTTTTGTAATGGGCCTCCGAAAACGCGGCGGTCACGACACAGATTTCTTCTCCTCGTCCGCGTCAGACAGCGGTCCCCCGTACGCGCGAATCCCGCGTACGGACAAATCGACGTTTCATACGCGCGCTTAGACAGGTCGGGAGAAGTCGTACGTCGTTTATTTCAGACGGACGCGGCGGGTGCTCGGTGTTTTTTTTTTTGTCGGGAACGGTGCCTCGTTCGACACTTTGGTCGCGTGGGAAATCCGTGAGAAATCCGGGAGACGCTCGTGAATAGCGAACACGCGCGCGCTTGTGGCCACAACAATAACGACAATTGATTCGCCGCAGATTCCGATCGCCGACATTTCCGTTGAAATCGCGGTTTTCCATTCAGTTTTTCGGTGTATCCGCGCATGGTCAAAGTCACGTGGTATACGTACGCACGTTATTCGCGAACGACCAAAAAGCTACACGCATCGAAAACGAAGATTATAGATTTATAATCGACGCGTACCGACGACCGTTAGTCCAAAAATCGTTTTTCGATCAATTTTGACCGTAACGTAGGCGTAATAATAAAAAAAAACATTACGGTCGCCAGAAAACTGGAAATCGTTCGGCTCGCGTCGTTATTACGCAAATATATATATATATACACATTTATTTTTTACGCGGCGATTATAATATCGGAGGATGAGTTTACGATGTAATAAAAAATTATCGAAAAGTGTGACCGAGTACGCGCGTTCTATATAATATTATAAGCGCTGCTACCTTCACATTCCAAAGAACACCTCCGCGGTCGGGGTTGGGAGACGAGGAGAAGGGGCGTTTCCTTTTTTTCAAGTTTACCCGTTTCCTGTCTCGCGTACGCGCGGACCTTCGTATATTACGTTCGTATCGTCGAATTATAAAATGTAAAACAAAAACAAACATTATTTCATTGTTACCGTTTTCACTCGGCAGTACGTATATTATGTATATATTTATAAACACGTGTGTATCTTTTTTTTGTATTCGTGTGTGTTAATACACACACACACACACACACACAAGCGCGCGCACGAAAAAAGGATTATTTTTTGTTCCTTTGGTTGTTTTTTTGTTGTTGTCCCGTCTACCGTCGCGCCGCGAAGCGATTGCCGCCGATGTGGGACTGCTGCGGTCAGGACGTACACGCTAATCACGCCACTTCCGTTCCGTGCTCCCACTATTATATATATAAATATATATATAGGTATTGTACGTATGCACCCCAGTCAATGAACATTCCTCCGATGAACCGATCATCAATCAACTCGCACGCCGGCCTAATGGTTTTCGACTTTATATTCTTTTTTTTTCGTTCATTCTTCCGATTTGTTTTTATTCCGCGCCCACCCCCACCCCTTCCGCCCATACACCGAGCATATAATACGCGACGTATCCAGAACAACGTGGCGTTTCGTTTCAACGTTACGTTATAGGTTGCGGTGTCCCAATCGTTTACGCGCTGCGTATTTTATGTTTATAGCGAGTATGTAACACACACACACATACATATCCGTATAGACGGTATTTTCACGTAATTAGTTCCGTTTTGACGATTTGTTAAATTCGGCGCGCTACAAAGCTCTCGTGCAATACACTGTTTCGGTGTCGAATTCGAACCGTACTGGTCACGTGACCAAACGTAAACCGCGGCGATTCAAACGCCGTTGGAAAACGTCTCGGTTTATTTTTGAATCACGAAAATAAGTTGCCGTTAATAAACCCGTCGAATACCACCTACATCGTTCCGACGCGTTTCATCATTATCGACGTAGTAATATAACATACAGATTACGTTAACGTTATTCTATTATTGTACTCGTACGATAACTACGACGTTACAATATATTTATAGTGATAAAATAGCGTTCTTTTGTGTGCGCGTTATATATATATATATATATTCACAATGTTGTCTAATCGACTAGTCCATCTCGTCGGCGAATCTTTTTTGTAGGAAGCCGCACACCATAATCGGTTCGTCACACTATAGGGCGTGTAGAGAGCCATCGCCAGCGTGCATGTGGAACGGGACCGTGGTGAAACCGGCGCACGGTGGGGGCGATGGGTAGAGGTGGTGGTATTCACTCTGGTTACATTTTTTAACAGGTAACAATGGGATACAAGATGATTGCATATCGGAAACCCCACCCTAATTAGTGACGTCATTTCCGGGCTTACAATCCACAGACATTTAACGTAATTTGAATCCCCCCCTCTCCACTACCGATCGTTCACTCGGTCGCTCATATCGCGCACTCGCAGGGGCGCGCGCGCCGCACGCACGTACGCCGCGACGTTTTCGGTTTTCCGATTTCGCGCGGGCGGACGATTTATTCGCTTTTTACGCGTGCGACGGCGCACATTTGACATGGTCTCACGGTCAAACGAATTTCGCTTTCGAGACCGCGCGCGAGGCGTAAAATTGTCGCGATTTTCAACGGACAGGAAATCGGCCGAGTACTTCGCGCGTACCGTACACGCGCGCGCGCGTACAAAACGATAGTGAAACGAAGACTCTCGTGTCCGCGTCGTGAACGCGCGTGTCCTGCGAGCATTGTTTTTTAGAACGCGTCGGCGGCGCGCTGCATACGGTTAGGACGCGCGCTCCGAAGACAGAATAGTTTTTAATCTGTTTACGTGTATCGAATTACAACGACGAGTTTATTCCGTCGACGTTTTTCACAGGCAACGGTCGTGTTTTCGTCATAGACGAGACTTGGAAAAAAAATTTACGTTCACAACGGACTATATATCAATTCGCAGAATTCTTTACCTCCAGCTGACTGATGTCAAGGACAGCGGTGTACTTAAACGCAAGTCGAAGAGGGTCGGATGGGAAACGCTCCTATTGCTACAGAACGTGGAAACCTATTGTTTTCACTACACATACACGCACTCGCACGCACACACACACCCGTACACACAAACAGTACCAAGGTTATGATGTAACCGTTCACTATATTTATACGTTAAATGTATTCATTTTTTTTTTTTTATATAACGTCAGTCTAAAATTTTGTGGTATTTTTCGAAACTTGGTAATGTTTTTAACACCGACTTCTCGCTCATTACAGCGTCCGGTGGATCCAAGGTTACCAGCCGAGTCCTTCCACAATGAACTGCTGTCGGTCATCGGTTTTATAATCTGCTACAATACCCAGTCACCACAAATAATACGGAGTTTCTTCGGTTTTTGTTCGTCGCCACTTTTTTTTTTTATATATCGCTTTATTATTTATTTATATATATATATTTCTTTTACGATATTCTTTGCCGCCCATTATATTTCGACAATCGTCGGTGCATCGTAAAGCGCTAATACCGACGGCGTGTACGGCGTCGTGTTCACGTCAATTCGACCCACCGTGTCCGCCCAGAGCGGCTTTACGAAAAACAACGTCGGTTGGCGCCCGTACACCGGTTAAAGTTAGCGAACGCGTTCACGTAGCCGGTCGGCGGACGGAAAATACGACAACAAACAAAACCGCAGACGTATACCACTACACACCTACGGATGACGGCGAGGACGATTCAGTTACCGAACCGGTACTATTCCGTTTAGGAGGCAGCGTAGCAGTTAATGGTTCGCGGCTGAGACCTTGCCCCGAGCGTTATTTCATACTACGCGGTGACGACGACGACGACGACGATGACGACGACCGCGACGGTAGCAACAGACGCCCATGAATGGGATGATGTTTGTACGCGCGTCGACGTATATACGGCATCACAACGAACACCGGGAGCAGCTTATGGGAAGAAGAAGAAGAAGACGACAACCACGACGATGACGAAGAAGGAGGAGTACGAGGGGGACGAGGAGAAAAAAACGTATGAATGGATCGAACCGGGAACCATGCGTGACCGCGGCCGACCGTCGCTAATCACCACCGGTGTTCGGTCAGCTGATCAATATGATCTCGTGGCTCCACATTGTCTGCCACCGGCCGTTCACGGTTCATCTGTTTTGTGGGAAAATTTATTAAAATTATCAACACGCGCACGCACGCGCGCCGATATCGTTTTCCGATAATTTGTCACAGTCCTCGTGGAACGCGAACACTGATGAGGGGAGGGGGGAGGAGTGATGACGATGGGAGAAAAGCGAACACGTTTGCCGCCGAAAATCGCGCGAGCTGTTTTTGTTTTCCAATTTCGTCGTCGCGTAATTCCGAAATAATACTAACCACCGGACGAATTCGTGAGTATTAGATTCTTGTGTAACCGACATTACGACTAGGTACTATTAGGTATTAATATAATAGTTAAGGTATTTTTATCCGATATATATACACAAGAGGAGTGTGTGTGTGTGTGTGTGTTTGGAGTAAGGAGAAGGGGAAATACACGCGTTGTGTTGGCTATCGGGACACGTTGAACAACAACGTCGGTATAAAACTCAATGAACGACCGCGGCTGTGGCGGCTACCGCGTCGCAGTACCCAAAAGAGCGTATTGAATAGACGAATTCGTGCCGCATGGTTCATTAGATATGCCCCACATTGATCATGCTGACTGGCAGGTTCATAACCGCGCCGCCGTTGATGGACGACGACGGCGGGGACGTGCGCTCACAAGACAAGACACGGGCTTAATAGATATTGGACGTATCGTTTTGTCGTCGGAGTCGGCGGCCCGATGGTCGGTGGACGCGGTGCGGGGGATATTTGTACGCCGCTCGTTTGTTGAGAGGTCCGGGACACGGATCGAACACGACAGACAAACGTAGAAACGCTGGAGTAGTAATGGTACGGTCGAGACGCGCTTACGAGTTAGTAGTTCTCGATAACTTGGCTTTTATCGCGGTCGCCAGGCTTTCAACAGTCCTCCTCACGTTTTCGCCGATCCCGAACCCGGCGGGTTGTTATCCGCAGGTGCCGAAGCGCGGCTACGCGAACGTTTTTCAAGACCCGGCCTGGGATTCGTTCCACGGACACGGCCGGTAATCGCCGCGGTGTGACGACGACGGGCGACAAAGAACGACACCGCGCGTTTTCCGCGCGTCCGTAATATCGCGTACACCACGCAGCCAGGTATTCCGGCGTGGGAGTGTTCTCGTCGAATCGCGTCTCGTCGGCGTAACGCACGACGGGGCGAACACTCGAAAATCGTTTACTCGTTCGTTCGTTATTTTTTTTCTACCTAACGCGCGCCACCGTAATTTCGTCTTCAACGATTCACGTATACCGAAAGCCGTTTTCGGACAGTCGTCGTTCCCTTTTCGAAACGATATTATTTTTAATCATAATAGTCGTATTATGGGAACGGCCTTGAACACGGTTTCCATTGTGTAACCTCGCCGACTTAACTGGTCCGACATCCTTTTTACACGACGGATTGTCCATACGGGCGCGCGCACGCGTAGCGGCGGTGGCGGCGGCAGCGACGACGATAAGCTTCTTATAACGCGTGTACACAACGTATACGTAGCGTAATATTCGCACGAGACGAGGCTTATAAATCGACGTCCGTCTGTTGGGAAGGCCCGTGTATCGATCACGCGCGTATTACGCGGTTGTCGTATTAATTAACGATCGTTGCGCGGTCCGCGTGGTAGACGTTTCACCGCGGCCGGCAAACACATTTCGTTTCGGCGCGAGATCCGATCCAGTGGGCTGCTCTTTGACCCATGTCCAAGTTTGGTCTACATGTTCTACCGGAACGCTCTGATGCGCACGAGTAAAGAGCAAAAACCGTCTTGTACCTACGACAACGACGACGACGACGACGACAATGGTGAGGGGAGGTGTGTGGTGGACTCTACTCATTCATACCGCCGAAGACCAGTCAGCTGTGCGCGTGCGTTTTGGGCACGCGATTTCGCTTTCCGTTTGTCTGACCAGAGGCGATCGATGACGGTCGTCGTCGTCGGTGTATGACCCGTGGAGCGCGAGGAGGCGACGGCGGCAACGACGACGACGACGCGCTTGGCCAGTCGTCCATGGTGTATCGCATAAATGCGCACGAGTACGCGTCATCGGACAACGGTTGTTCGTAATAATATTACGGTGTCGTTTGCCGGCGTCAAGGACGTCACCGAATGTGTATCAATGGGCCAAAAGTCGTCGGGATTCCATCGGACAGTGACCGATGTTACTACTACAACCCTCTCGTCCTGTTCATCGGACGATTGACCGCGCGTTTTTTACGGTTTTAGTTTTTTTGTCCCGCTTTGGTTCGACGCCGGGATTCTGTCGGGAGCGGACGTCCGGACGCGTACGAAAGCGCCCGTCGTTTTCGCGAAAATTCCTCACCGCGTACCTGGCGCACGATATATAGCCGTCGATAGGACGTGTTTTTCGCCCGCTAAAACACGGACCTTGTAGGTCGGATATTGCGCACACGAACAATTATTTATGGCGTCGTACGCGCCGAGAGTTTTGCACTTTTTGTACGCACGCATACGAACGGCGGCGTGCGCGCAATAGCCTACTTATATGTACACAAAGGTGCGGGATAAATTACGTTACCACTCGGCGGAAGAGAGCGAAATAATAATAAATAAATAAAGCGTACTCGCGAGCCGTCTATCCGGGGTAACCAAACGCGTTTCCGCCATAACACGCACATACGCGCACAATAGCCGTAACGTTCGAAATCGGCAAAAACGTTCGTCCGTGATCGTCGAGCGCGTTGCGCGGTATCCGTCCGATAATCTGTTCGCCGGCATCCGACCCATATCGCGGGGGTTATACCCGTTTTACTCGTGTTTCGGTCGGCGCGGTTAATTCCGTTCAACCATTCGCCGTACGTACAAGACACGAATACATTTCGGTCGCGACCGGACCCTAACCCACGCTCCCGCCTATCCCACGGTCGGTTTCCGTCGTGTTCGTCCCGCGCGACGTTTAACCGACCGCTTTATTCAACGCGTTACTACAGGTAAAACGAAACGATCGCGTCGGCGGTACAACGACCGGCCATCGAACGAAAACGGCAATTCGCTCGGATTTCACGTAGGACCTCGTCCGTCTCGATAGTTATTTCCGTTTTTCCGTAGCGGCGGTACATTGTTGTTTTCAATGACGACCGGTGGTATAAAAATAATAGGAAAATTAGACACGGAAAGTCGGCGCGTTTTTTCCGCCGGTAGTTTTGCCCCGACGATACGCGACGTACCAACCTACTAATTTTTTCGGAGAGAGGAGTATGTGTGTGTATGTATGTGGAGGAGGATGGTTTTCGAATATATTGAAAAACGACCGACGCGTGTGCGAAACACAGACGCTACGTGTACGACGAAACGTATTCTATTCTCGGTTTTCGAAATGGTGGCGGCCGTGAATATCGATCGATCGATTTTGGAATGATCACAGACAACGATGGCGACCGTCCAGTCCGTTTCGTCCCGTGGCGGACGACGATCGTTGCCCGACGAACGCGTGTCGCTTTGGTCGTCGGACATTTGCCGTTACCGTCGTTTTTTTTTTTTTTTTGT